>JACEVL010000375.1:0-70000 GCA_020284085.1 Aporrectodea caliginosa
ATGTACACTGTACAGCCTATATAATAAGACGCAATATTTATAATTTCTAAATAAAGCATCTTAGCTATGATAGATATCTTACAAATAAATAAAAAGTACATGTAGGCCGTTGTGCTGGAAGAAATGACGATTGTAACAGTTGTCTTCCAGTATTTGGTGGCAGAGGTGATAGGAGTTCGGCGGTTAAACCTTCGGGAAACTTTTAGGCCTCTCCTAGCACATGGGTGATCATTGTTAACTCACGGAGTCACCGAGGTCTTTTGATGTTTCTTGGTATTGTTAAATAATATAATTATGTACAACATATTTACAGAAGCGAGAAACAAAACATAATTTGAAGAGAGTCCGTGAATTCGCTCTAGGCCAATAACTATATTAGATCAAGTTCGTTTAAGAGATGCGCTGTATCGTCGACCAGCCGATGTTGCCTATAATACATTGTACTTGACCGTCAGTTAGCGAATTCGCGTCCTCTGCCAATCCCTTCCTTCTTAACCTGTTCCCTTCTACTGTCAATTCTTTCACCCCATCTGTCAATCATCCCTCTCTGGGTACTCTGCTGAGCGACCCAATTGGCCGTCCTTCGCGTCTCACTGCCTGTAAGTAAACCTTGTCTGCCCTCTGGCACTCTGTGGTGAGTGGATCCATTGTCCGCATACGTCTTTCTATCTACCTGTCAAATTTTAAGACAGGTGCGAAATACTATAATATTATTGCAGTTAAATGTTCAATAGACAAAATTAATTAGGTCTACATAATCGAATGTTCAATGTAATAAAACAGTATACACTTAAATGAGATAATATACAATAAAATAAAAAATAATATAATCGCCGACGGCCCCTATTTACTAGAGCCCTATAGACTACTTAAGAAATAACATATATTGATAAAAGTGCATAAGGCACATTGTGATAAAAGAACTTATTAGACTGTAAAGTTTCATTGTGTAAATAATTATTAGAATTATATATAAATAATTATTAAAATTATAAAATATGCTTACTTCGTATTTCTTAGTAGGCTATGTCTTCGGTTTTGGTCCTACTGGCGGTTTCTCCTGACCAGTTGGGCCTACATAATCAAATGCAAGTCATAGTTATAGATTAGGCCTACTTAGCTAAACAAAACTTACATGAAATTTCTATTCTGCATTTTTCTAGATTTCATCCCCGAGTTGCATTTAAACTGACTTATACTCAACGTTTAATGCATAAGCAAAGTCTGATTTTGTCCCGCTGAGTGACAAAATGCTTTTTACATAGAGCAGATGTTCATTCAGTCATTCATTTTGTAAATGTATATAGCGTCCCTTAAAGAAGCCTACTCAGAGGCGCTCCCAGTCCAACCACGGTGATACAAATAAGTTTTAAGGAGCCTGTAGAATGTAAATGAACTATCCCTAGGTAACAGGCGTATCCCCAATAGGAGTCCATTTCAGATAGAAAGACCTACAACTGAGAAAGCACGACGCTGACAGGTTGAGGTTAATCCGATAAATTTCAGGAAACTGTTAGCAGAAACCTGACGACTTTACTCCAAGTCTTCAAATCCATGAAAGCAATCCGTAGAATCATCGATTAATATTATACTCAAAGACAAGAAATTTAATATAATTATAGCACCGTGTTTAGGACTGAGTACACACGCCAGAGGCGCCACTTCTACTCCAAACTGTGTTACGAAAAACAAGGCTTTAGTACCATTTGGCATTAAATAGAGTAGAACTTCTTTGCAACTGTGATGTTAAATAAAAATTTAAAGTTTTCAGCAGTACCAGGCAAATAGATTTTTACCTTCTCGATGTGGTTCTTCTGCTTTCGGCACTATGGCTGCTGTTGAATACGATGAATGTTGCTCTGTGCCGTCAGCAGAAGAACCAGCTTTAGAGGAATCCACCACAGAGTTTTTATTTGCAGCTTCGGAATAATCTGATGCTGTAATCGATTCATTATTCGATGTGCAGGGATGGGAAGAACCAGTCTTAGTGAAATCAACACCAGTGCATTCACGTGTGGTTTCAGAATCATTTTTTTCTGTGCTATCAACTGAAGAACCATCCTTAGCGGAAGACACACCACTGCCTCCAGGTGTGGCTGTAGAATCATTACATGGTGTTGTATCTTGTTCAGACTCCAACAGTGGCACCTCTTCTCCATTTTGACCTTCGATGTCCAATGGTTTCTTTGCAGCTGAATGACAGCAACACGTTCGCATAGAATGATCAGTGATATGTTCGCCTGGTACTTAAAATGATTAAGTCGCAATTTCGAAAAAATGAGTAACAAATGTCAATCAATCAATCAATATTTATATAGTGCCCCTTAAAGTTCCCTACTCAGGAGCGCTCTCTACCCAGGCCATGCGGAAAGAAACAGTCTTCAGTTGTTGGTGTTGGTGAAACTGAGAACAGGCACCGTTTGGGAGGTGTCGTATAGCGCGTTTCAGGTTGTGGGGTCACCCACAGCGAAGGAACGGCTCTGCATTGCCGAAGTGCGGGCAAATTGGACCACCAAGTCACCGTAGACAGAGAAGCGCAGTGCACAGCGACCAGTGGAAGAGTAAAGAGGGCGGCAAAGCTCACACACAGGGAGAGTGCCCAGCCGGACGAGCAATGCCACACCAAGGACGCGATCCTGTATGAGGTACGCTGTGGGAAAGGAAGCCAAGGCAAACCTCCCGCACATACTGGGATATGTGGTCGGTCTTGGCGAATCCGCCGATGAGTCGCGCCGCAGCCCGATGAACCCGTTCCAATCTCTCGGTCCGAATCCGCATGAGATCAGCAAAGATGGAGGCGCAATAGTCCAGGCGGATTAGCAAAAACGCGTGAAAAGGGAGATAGCAGCTTTGAAAGCCAGGGCTCGCTCTGAGTCCAGGAGCACCCCGAGGTCACGCACCACCGAAGAAAAAGAGATAATGGGGAATTCAGATGAGAAAGCCAGTGTGTATCTTAGGCTGCTCTTTCTCACTTTTTCTAGAACGTTGTACCTTCCTTTTCGCAACGTGATTCGCATTGGGATGAACTGTACTTGTTTCATAAGAACTTCGCATTTTTAAAATCTGCCAATGGAAGCTTTGCATTGAGACATTCTTGAGCATGTCTGCGACTATGTTGATCGCGTTTAGTCAATGTCTGACATTTGGATGTTTGTATGCTTTATCTCGCATGAAAATTAATTCGGCAATTCTCATCTGCGAGTGAATCTGCGTCTCGATGTTTTACCTCGATTTTTAATCGATTTGTGGGCATTTAAAAGCCGTTTCGTGCCATCGATCGATATTTCGCCACCATTTGGACCAGTCCACCATTCAAGATGCGGCAAATTCAAATCTGGTTAGTTGATATTCATACCTGCTGACTTGTATGCTCCCAGCAAGCAGGAAAATCGTAGGAAGCAGGAAAATTGTATGTGTGAGAAGAGTGTATGAAGGGGCATCGACCGTCAATAATTAAGGGAGAGACGGAGAGGTTCTGCGACCAGTCGAATATCTGTCCAGCACCCCAGTGTGTTGGTTCAGGGTATGTCCCGAAGCTCCATAATCTTTCACCGTCATTATTACCCTTTATCCGTGACGTAACAAGGTTCAGCAACTCTCATCTATCAACTTTAGAAATTGGAGTTTACTGCTCAGGCATTGCGTTTGTGCGGAAGTCTAGCACCATTGACTTTTCTAAAAACCTGAGTACCGGTATTTGCTCTGAAAATATATGCAGAGTTGTAACTGCAACCCCTCCGTCAACGGGCTGCAGGTGGTGGTATGGTCTCCAGTGCGGAAATCAAGAGTAAAATAAAATGGGATTGTTCCACTACTAGGCAGACGCAGAACATAAACAAGTATCACAGAGTACGGTGGAGAGGCGTCGTCACTTTATTAAATGAGATGAGACCTAAGGACAATTGTTTGCATATAGAGCACGGGCCGCAATTTTATCACACTGACCTCCACTGCTTGGTATGGTGACCTTGGGAGAGAAATTTGGCTACGGGAGCCAACCTTTACAGATAAGTATGGCAGGACGTCATGCAACATAGGCGTATTAGATTTATCAAACAGACCAATCACTTACTGCACATTTTCTTGACCAGTGGCTGGGAGAAAATTTTGCCGGAATATTCCATGACTATGTTTCGTAAGCAGCATTCTATCTGTCATCGCTCTTTGCGCGGGTCAACAAGGAGAACTCATCTTGATTTGCCTCCACCGGCACGGAGTGGCGTCGCCACGATTTAAACAGTAGTACGGAAAAGGGGCCGTCCATAAAGTACGTCACGCTCCAGGGGGTTTAAGAAAGTGTGACAGTTTGTGACAGGGGAGGGGATGTCAGGCCATGTGTGATGTCACACATTTATTTATTTTTATTTTATTTATAATTTTTTTTATTTTTTAGTAGAATTTCATAGCTTTAAAAATAATTTTCAAAAATTTTCTGAAACATTTTAATTAGTTTTATGTCAAAATAGCATGAAATGCATATCTCCTGAATGTGTTTTTCACGATTCCTCTCGCTAGGAGCGCTAGTAATAATGCTGTTGCGAAGCCTTGTTTATGTATTAGCCTTGCTTTCGGAAGTATTATTATTTCTATGTTGAAAGTGTGACGTACTTTAGGGGGGGTCCGAGTTTTGTGACAGTTTGTGACAGGGGGGGGGGTAAAATGGTCAAAAATAGCGTGACGTACTTTATGGACGGCCCCAAAATGGAAAGTTAGGGGTCTGACGCTTTTTGCATATAATTATTGACAGTGTTTTGTGCCATTTTTGCTAATCTAAAATGCACATTTAAATGGATTAAAAGTATTTTCTAGCTTTTAGCAGGCAAAAAGTGGTACGGAAAAATACGTTGTTGCCGTACCACCTTAAAAAGAGTAGGGCGGCGCCGCCACTGCCGGCATGGTCTGTTATGCCGGATACGGTGAATGGAGAAACAAGACAGTGGCCCTTCTAAAAGCCCCTCTGAGTTTGGACATTTTAATTCCTGGTCACTAACAGAAAGAACCCAGTGCCCCCCGTCGGTCGATATGAGAGCTAGCAGAGTCAACATAACTGGACTTCAGAAGGTCCCACGTCTGGGTGCCGGGTGGTTGACGGATATGAAGTACAATCAACACAATCAGAAGGATCGGTGAGGCAGTTGGGTGTTGTCTTGGTCCTAGATCACAAGGCATCAAATGTCCTGAAGTATTGGTCTTCGCTGAGCGACTGAGTATTGCTGGTCCACTTCATATACTCTAAAATACTGTAGATATGGGACGATTAAAACTTTGTGTCAGCTACGCACATACTGCATTCCTTTGTCTGTGCTCGACTTGACAATCTGCTCTTCTCTTTACTCCGGCCTACCGTCTTGTCGGTTGGCGTGCCTCGACCGGGTGCTCCGCTCTGCGGCGCGCCTTATTGGCCGAATACCCAAATTCGGCCATGTATCCAACTACATGCGGGAAACTTTATACTGGTTCCCTATCCGCCAGCGCATTGTGTATAGGATCGCCTCCCTGGTGTGGCGATGTCAGTTGGGCCTTGCCCCATCCTATCTGCGGGACCTCTGTCGTCCCGTATCGGGCGCCCAGGGTAGTCGCTCCCTTCGCTCCTCTGAGAGGGTGGTGCTCACAGTCTCGTTTGCCCGCACAGCTGCTATGCAAAATCGTGCTTTCTCAGTGGTGGGCCCAACCGTCTGGAATGGGCTGCCCTTGGAATTGCGTCTGCTTCCCAGAACGCTCTCTGAATTATTCTATGTTAACCTGAAAACTGTTCTTTTTGGCCGTGCTGGAGTCGGGAGCACCTCTGAGTAGTTACCTTGAAGAGGTGCTATATAAATCTCCTGAATGAATGAATGAATACACGAGGCGAATTATTATAATGCTGACAATGACGCTTTATAGTAATTTTAAGCTGGCAATGACGATGACCAGAAAACGGAACGCAGTGATGTGCCTGAGGGAATTCAATGCAGATTTCAGAGTGCGCCGTAGCACAGAATTTGACACCGACCATAATGTATAGTGTATACAGGAGTTATTGCCACGTTGAAGGTTAAACTCAGTCACCGAAACAGAAAGTCTCCACCAAAGTCTTGATTTAGCATCAATTGGAGAAGAAGCTCGTTGCCTTTCAACAGTGTTGTCTCTTCAGGAGACTTCTGCTAATTTCCGTTGCGGCTCAAATAATCAATGAAAAGGTCTACTCGACGCATTCCAGTGTCGAGGCTGCTTCGAAAAAGTAAGTTTTGATTGTTTGAGTACATTGCTCATTGCAAAATCCAGCAGGACAATTATAGAACTCTATTAGCTTAGTCGACTGCCCCTCCCACCCAGACGTTTAAGGAAACCTGCTGAACGCCCTCAGCACACGTGAACAAGTGATAAATACAGTCCGACAAGCACCCACTGAATTTCGGACTACAAAAGGCCTGAAGATGCACACATAATAGATACGTGCGCCAGCATATTGTGGAAATTGTAACGCTCCGGCGATGGACACTCCATAAATGATGATGAAGATAAGAGGACGGGGTGATGGTTGATTGGTAATACACAAGCACGAAGAACAGAAGGACGCACGTTTAATACCCGCTAGCCCCGTTAGGTTGATTCAGCCTTCCACTCCCTAGGAGCAATGGTAAAATGAGCAGCAGTAGACGGATCGTTGTCGAACAGGCTGCCATCTATACTATGTGTCTCATAGTTTGTCCCTCCGTTTGTTTGTTTGTATGTTTGTTTGTTTGTCTGTACACTAAATGCTCCGAAAGGGAACGCCTTAGCAATTTGAAATTTTTTACAAAACATTCTTACTGGAATTTGTAGCTAAACGAGACTATTTTCAGCTCGCAATTTACTTTAAACGCCGATATACGGACATTTTAAATTTCGAACTGGACTACCGTGGCAAAAATACGCTGCCATTTCTGATTTCTCATGACGTCATACGGCACACGGCCTCCGTCAATACAGCATTCGCAAGGCATTTCGGGATTTCTCCGACAAGTTAAAGACGTCATCTAGGTACATTGGTAAGATCTGCATATATGCTGCGTTTCACGCGCCTCTGTGCTATTGTAGAGAGCGTGAGGTTCGCGGTTCGCGGTTCGCGGTTCGCGGTTCGTTTCCCGATGCTGGCTTATTTCAGAAATCTTGGGCTAGCACGGGCATTGCACGGGGAGTCGGGGATCCTAAAATGGCCTGGCGCCCATTCAAACGGGCGAGCGGTGGTGAAGGGTAGGGACTCATCAGATCAATTCATTGAACAATGAGCAAGGTCCAGGCTATAATTTTTCGGTCGCTGTAGAAAAAGTGAACATTTACATTTTACATTAAATCCAGCGGGAACGATAGCCTATATATAGGACAGAGCAAATTCAAATACACGGGCGTACCCGGTGAGTACCAGCCGAAGCAGCCAAAGTTAACCATGCAAATCAAGAGGGAACGATGTACAAAGGTAGAGATACCCGTGCGAATCCGAGTAGCAACGTCTAGTAGGCTACAGTTATAAAATCGACTCTTGTTTAATTTGCTATCATGTGTTCCTACTATTTCGTGTAATCATACTGCGGTTTGCGGCTTGAATTGAATAAACGAATATTTAAAAAAAGACAATGATGATAATGCTTAACATACTCTGCTGACAAACTTTCTGTTTCGTAATTAGGTGATATCTCAAGTTCAGTAGGGGCTTGCATGATCAAAGTTTGTTGAGAGCAAAGGCAGATAACTTGAAGGATGTAGCAGAGCATAGCAGCAGGTTGGCGTAGAGATATTCTGAACAACTTTAGAAGTAACCGAACGAAGAAGGGCAGTAACTTGGGTGATTTCACTGAACGCAGGCAATAGGTCTACAGGAAGGAATTGAATGTTTGGGAAACATAAATGTTGATATTCAGACCGGGATTACATTCAAGGAATGAGCCGGGGGTTTATTATCCACCCGAAGTCTTGGTAAACTTGAGTGAAGGCACCTAATAGTAGGCTATAATAGGCTAGACTATTATAGCCTACTATTAGGTGCCTTCACTCAAGTTTATTATGCATATTAAGCATATTATGCTAGCTAAGATTTTAAAGAATTGGCTGCAGTCTGGAGAGAATTATTAGAAAGCGTAAGAGTGTTCGGCAGAAGGAGATTGGGTTGGCCATATAGGTCAGCCAGCCAGGATAATGGAAATTACCAAAATGAAGATTGGGTCACGCAGAATCACAGATCAGAAGAGACGAGAGCAAGTTCGTAACCAAATTTAGCTTGGCCCAAAAGCCGGAGTAAGAGTTCTCAACTGTCGGATAAAGAGTATCGGACTGACAAGACTCGATTACTTACAATACAGTACGCGTACTTTTAGTTCTAAGCAATTTATGCAATTACGATATCTGCTCTATTGAATGCTGCTGCTATTTAAAATGAAATTCATCCTAGTCATAATTGCATGCTAACAGTCTCAACTTTATTAGTAGTTGCTACCTGGTTTGTATGTTGATATCTTCTGTTGAGGCTCTGTAACTTTGGCATCTGCTTTTCGTTCTAGATTATTGACGGCTGAAAGAAAACAATACTTGAAACTGAAGCTCTGCAAGGAAAAATTAATATAGCCCTACACGTATAATCGTATATGCAGCTCATTGCAGATGGTACTTTTGTTAATCGAATTGCGGGTTTTAAAAAAGATTTTCGAATGCGACACCTTAGGTGTTGAGTCTCTCGAAATGCTACACAACTTCCTCGGCATCGGCCTCAGGCTCACATGCTAGTGAGTCAGTAATTAAGAGCATGCATAAAATAAGCCATAAGCAGTAACACGCTATGCTCGAGCCATAGGAAAATACGTTTGTATGCCTTTCAGGGACCAAAACTCTGCGGAGCCCAAATCAACTGCCTATTCATGATATATTAGATTTCACCCTAGCTTATCGAAGGGATTATGATTTTTATTGCGATTTAGCTTGAAGCGACCATCTAGTGATGCATGGGTATTATGATAACGTCGCATAGCTACAGTAACTGCCCTGCACCGTGCATATGCTACGGCTGGGCCTTTGCTCTGGAATGACTCGTTCCGTGATTTTAACTATGGGTATTACTGCCTCAGCCCGTAGTCTTAGGACTTTCCTTTTCTCGTGGACTCTAGACAATGGAAGCGCCTCGGATTAAGTTGTACTAGAAGATGCGCTATTGAAATCCATAAATACAATAAACTATAATACCTCGAAACCGCTAAAAAAATTAATAAGTGGTTTTAAGTCACTTTCTGGCGACTATACCTGCGGTAGTCTTCGGACTTTTCATGTCGTTTTGGTTCTCTTGGATCTTCTCCTGGAAAAAGGTGATTAGGCCCCCTATGTCTTGAACTGTCAATATATGCAAAAAACTGATTCTTATTAAAACTCCGATATTATAATTCTATGCACGATCATAAAAGATATCAGAAACGTAGATTTTCCCTTTTTAGTATCGACTATGTTTCTGTATGGCCCGTGTGGGTGTGTGGTTCCAGAGGCTTTCACTACCGGACGTTTCCTCCGGACGATTCACCTCAAGGGGTTTTCCCCTCCGGACGTTTCACCCCCGGTCGATTCACCTCTAGGGGCGTTCAGCCTTTCACCTATAGGGGCTTTCACCTCTAGGGATATTCACCATCGACGTATATAATTCACCCCACTCTCATATTTATTTATTAATTAGCCTTAAACGTGTGACAAATTGAATCAGATAATAAGACACGAGAGTGACTGTAATTAAAGGCATTTGATAACACGTGTCACTGACTGAAAACGAAACATAATGCAATATACAAATATTTGAATATGAGCAACTAATTATCGTGTCATAAAGTAGATAAAGCTAGGCAATAATCGATAAGTAATTAAGTTGAATTGTATTGTAAACTTATCAGGTTTTTTGTCCACGACGTCGAAAACTAAACATAGACAATTATATAGGCCTACAAAATAAGCAACAAATTACAATGTCATCTAGTACAAGCCCATTAAGTATGAGAAAGATGGGCGATTGCTTCTGATTCGATTTATTATATGTAATATTGCAGTGTTTTCGAGTCAACGGGATATGTTGACTACAGTCAGTGACACGCGTTGTCGTATGCGGTTAATTACAGTCACTCTCTTGTCTTATTATCTGATTCGATTGTTACACGTTTAAGGTTAATTAATAAATATATATGAAAGTGGAGATGAATACCCCTAGAGGTGAAAGCCCCTATAGGTGAAAGCTCCCAGAGGAGAATCAACTGGAGGTGAAGCGTCCGGAGATGAAAACTCCTTGAGGTGAAACATCCGGAGGTGAAAGCCCTGATACCGCCTACGTAGTACGTAGCCTGCAGCACAGGAGCGGGAAATTAGGCTAGCAAGAATCCCGTTTTGCGATGTACTGTTTTCTACTTTTTTATGCTATTTTAATGTCCAGACACATATATTTATAATAATAATAATAATGTCTTTTCTTTATTTAAGCGCCTGACAAACGCACTGCGCTGTACATTTACATGTTATGCAATTAAAACAATCTTAACTACTAACAGAACAGACAGCCTGAGCCTGCAATTATACACCTCTATCATATAGTGTACTCAATATTACACCATTATGGGTTTCCTCGGCTGATTAGCAGTTTCTCCTTAACATATACTAGACTAAATTACAATGTTGATTCAGTAATACATTAGGAGAAACGCGCTACTGTACTTAAGCAAAAGTGTTAATATTTTTTGTTCTAACAAAGTGCAATTTAAATAATTTGAAAACTATTTTCGGTAGTTTTACTTTACTACAACTGACGCTTTCGTTATTCATAATTTTCAGGTCAAGATTGGTTATAGCTAATAAAACGGCGAAAGAAACCTATACAGTGTTTGCAGGTAGACTGAAAACCTTGTGAGGAGTCGAAAGATGGGCAAGGATCATGAGAAGTTATTTGCTTTGCTAGTGACGGATAAGTTGAAGGAAACACTACCACCAGGTCCACTACAGTTTGTGTTACCGGGTATCGAAAGAAGGAACGAAATGTTTCGAAACTAGTGTTGTAGCAGATACTACTATTATAGCGGATATTCATGTCAACAACTGGACTGGTTTGGCTTTTCGGAATAAAACAAGTTATGAGAGTCGGATAGAAAACCGAAACAAAAGTGGAAAGTGAAAAAATAAGCAAGAAACAGGGAACAGTTCAAAGGCAAGGCTAATTGTACCTACGCACATGAAAAAGAAGAATCGATTACTGGTCGTCAAAATAATAATAAGACGCCCAATGTTTGTCATTATGGATAAGTTGATAAGGAAACAATGCAATGTTTACTACTGAATGGCCTCGGCTGTGAGCGGCGCTATATAAATTACTAATTACTAATTACTCCGTTTTAGAGAAAATAACGAAATGAACAACGAGGATTGGTTGTGAAACGCTCATTGTGATCATTGTGGATCAGACAGATATTTAGTCAAATACTGTCCTGTTCCAGTTACAACAGCAACTTGTGGCAATGATGTGGATTCTAGTGGTTAATGCCTCCAAAAGTCGGGTCGAATGGCAAGAGGACCAAGAAACTGAAGTAAAGTCGGTGATGAAATGCAACATTGAAAGAGAAGTTCGGTTTGACACCGGAATTCGACCCGACCTTTGGCGGCATTAACCAGAATCCACATCATTGGAAAAGATGAGAGTCGAATATTGAAGATAGCTTTGCAACACGTTTAGGCAGATAACTTGAAGGATGTAGCAGAGCTTAGCAAAAGGTTGACATAGGACAGAGAGAGCCCTTAAAAGTGAAAGCAAGGATCGACTGTGGTACAGAGATTCCGATGATTGGCGAAGAATTGTTGGATAAAATGAAGGTGGAGCAGATGAATAAAGTGAACTTACAATGTATGACAGGAGGTGCCTTTCCGGTAAAACTGGTGAAAGTTGATGAGAGATTGTGATGTAATGATGTGGAAGGAGAGGTATTCCCCATAAAGTTGAGTGTTCGCTTATACATTATGTTGCATTGATCTGTGGTAGCATAACAAAATTATGGGTGGCAAAGAGCGATTCTTTCTGCATTCCGAAATAATTGCAGAACTAAAAGCTGTCCAAAAGTAAAATTGATGCAAAGGAAATTGTAAGTAAAAGTAGCTATGAGAGTGCAAAGTCAGGGAAAGGAAATTGTAAATGTTGAAAAGGGAACTGATGATGAGAACGAAAGTGATAATCCACAAAGTATTCGGAAAAATTGTGTAACATCAGAACTTAATAAACAAATGATGGCTGCATGTAAGAATGGAGACCTCAACGAAACGAAAGAGGATGTTGAGGATGACGTGGAAACAGGTGAGTTGTTGCTATAGGTGAAGGAGTACAACAAATGCAAATCGCGGATGCAAAGACGTTAGAAGAACAACAAACAAGGGTTGCATCGTTGAAGGCGTGGTGGACGTATTCTCAAGATCAAGGTTCTGAATTCTATGTAGTTAATGACTTACTACATAGGAAGTATCAAATACTAGAACAGTCGGTATATCAACTGGTACTGCCGAAATAATTCCACCATGAACAACTTTGAACAAACTACCTTCAGTCGTATCGTTTTAGACATTGCAGACCTATACGTTTTGACCTATTGAAGGGAATATTACACCATTGATTTAAGTAGAGACGAGTCACAGAATTCAGTAAACTTTACATTAACTCTATGTACCTCTTTCTGTAGGCTGTTGCTGTTCTGTTTCTTGATCTTCAGACGATGTTCTTCCGTTTCCTGAAAAAAATGATACATCATCGTTGCTGGCTGTATTTCATTTTATTGACGTACATAACTGCGTTAAAGAAACAAAATCTGTTGGCATACAACTGGTATTGCCGAAATAATTTCATCATAAACGACTTTCAACACATTATCTTCAATCGTATTGTTCTAGACATTGTATACGTTTTGACCTATCGAACGGAATATTACACTATTGCTCAGAAAATGACATTTGAAGACGTTAATATGTCAAACCTTTTTAATGGCGGACCAGTGGCAATATTTTTCCAGCAAGTGGCGGGCAAGGGTGCAGAAGGCGCCTGAGCAAAATGGGCAAAATCTGGGAGGGAGCTCGGTGCGCCCGTCCCCAGAAAAGTGTCGCAAAATTAAATCTTAAATGGTGCAGTTTTTCTAGCATACAAACGGTCAAATTAGGTTTAAAAATCTTAATATTGACCTTCATTATCAGTCACAAACATCAAATAAAACTCACTAAGCCTTAAAAATGACGTATTTAAACTTTTATTCTCAAACGGTATTCTTTAGGCAATAGCCTACTCCGCGGGCCAGAAATAAATCGTCGCTGGGCCAGAAGTAGCCCGCGAGACGGCTCTTTGACACCTTTGTTATTTATGATCTTGCTACTGCAGAGAGCCGTTAAGTTCACATAGTATATGCTGTTGCACAGCTCAACTTAAGTTTAACTTAATATCTTAAAGTTAAACTTTCAGTAAAATTACAAAAAATATTAAATTAGAATTTGAAATTTCCCTTTTTTCATTTTCGCGTCAAATTCAATCATGAAACTTATTTTTGAAATGTCTCATTTTCAGACTTTTGTAGGCCCATGAAAGGTTCGTTGGCCCTAGGCACAATCCCTACTGTGCCTATATATATATGGGATAAAACGGTCCTCCTATTGCTTTAAGTACAAACGAGTCACAGAACTCAGGTGAATTATACGATTAGCCTACTTTATGTAAGCCTACCCATAGGCTGTTGCTGTTCTGTTTCTTGGTCTTCAGACGATGTTCTTCCGTTTCCTGCAACAATGACATTATCATCGTTGCTGTATTTCATTTTATTGACGTACATAACTGCGCTAAAGAAACAAAATCTGTTGGTATATCAACTGGTACTGCCGAAATAATGCCACCTTGAACAACTTTGAACACATTAACATTCAGTCGTATCGTTTTAGACATTGTATACAGTTCAACAGTCGAACGGAATATTGTATTATTGCTTTACGTAGAGACGGTTCACAGAACTCAAGTAAATTTTACGATTACTTTATGTAGGCCTACCTGTAGGCTGCTGTTCTGTTTCTTGATCTCTTGACGATGTTCCTCTGTTTCCTACAAAATAGCATTTCATTGTTGCTGGTCATAGGCTATAATTAATTTTATTGACATACATAACTGCGTAAAAGAAACAAAATCTGTTGGTATACAACTGGTATTGTCGAAAGAATTCCACCATAAACGAATTTGAACACATTTTCTTCAGTCGTATTGTTTTAGAGTCTGACTTGCAACTAAATATAAATTTTGAAGTGAGCAAATATAAAGTATAGAAATGGATATGTAGCACAGTTGCTGTACTATTTGCAGATTGCTGTCAGTAAATGAAGTTCTCGATCAGCTGGAGCGAGAAAACTTTTTCAACGCTGACGTTTTCATACTGCCACCAGAAAATGGCGAAAGTGACAGCGAGAACAGGTGATAGCGAGAACAGCGATGATGAACAATCTCTAGCCAGATCATTTGCTGACCACCTCACACCTCAGATATTAAAGGGTGAAGGATGTGTGGCATTGACCGATGAAAGGGGCAGTCATGTGCTTGAAAGCCAAAACAATGAGGATGCACCTGTTATGCCGGATACTTCGGGTGATCGGCAGTCGACTAATGGAGAGCAGCCAGCACGAGTTGTGACTGCTAGAGTCATTTTGCCAGAAGGAAGAAAAAAGAGGCAGCTGAAGCAAAAAACACCGTTACCCAAACGACCTAAGCCAGCGTATGAACAACACACGGAAGCTACCCGGCGAGCAGAGTCGATAATTACAGGTGAAGCAGCTGTAGTTCATGACAGCAATTTACCGCGAATCTGGAAAAAGGCTGATCTGAAATCTAAACAGTTTGACAGATTCAACTGGAACGTAAATGTCACCGATAGCCTGTCAGATATGGAGCCAAGTGGCTACTTTGAGCTTTTTTGGAATGATGTCCTGTTTCAGAAAATTCAGAATTTCTCACAACTCTATGCTGCCCAGCAGGATCCAAGGTCATCATTTGACGTCACAGTGGATGAGTTGAAGGTTGTAGTTGGAATTTTGTTGATATCCGGTTATAGTACAGTGCCGAGAAGACGCCTCTACTGGAGCAGTGAAAAAGATGTCCGAAACGACATGATTGCAAATGCCATGAGCCGCAATCGATTCGATGAAATTCTGTCCAAGCTACATTGTGCAAACAATGCTGAACTGCCGGAATCAGATCGCTTCGGAAAGGTTCGACCTCTCATCAGTCATCTCAATGAGAAGCAGCCTACATGCAACATTGGCGAGTCTCACAACAACTTAGTGTGGATGAGAGCATGATACCTTATTACGGACACCATGGGTGTAAGCAGCATATCCACGGTAAGCCAATCCGATTTGGCTTCAAAATGTGGAGTCTGAATTCTTCAACTGATGGATACTGCTGTCAACTCGAGCCATACCAGGGTGCAGGTTCAGGGATTAAAATTTCGCAGCTTGGGCTTGGTGGATCTGTCATACTTGATCTGGTTTCAATGCTGCCTCAGGATCTACATTACCATATCTATGCAGATAATTTCTTCTCATCGCTGAATTTAGTCGACCACCTCACTCAATCATCTATCGGCTACACTGGCACAATTCGGGAGAACCGGACCCAGAAATGTCCTGTGATGGCAACCAAAGAGTTGGCCAAGAAGAAACGCGGGGATTTTGATTTTCGCCAGGATGCAGCATACAATTTTATAATTCCCAAGTGGCATGACAATGCCGTTGTGAGTGTCATCAGTAACTGCCACGGCATTGAACCACTCCGAAGTGCAACACGGTGGTCGGCAAAGGACAAGAAGCGTTTGACTGGTACAGTTCCGGATGCAGTGCACCAGTACAACCGCTTTATTGGGGGCACTGACTTGATGGACAGGAGCATATCAAACTGTCGTATTACTATTAGATTGAAGAAGTGGTGGTGGTCGGTATTCAGCTTCCTGTTGTCATCGTCAGTCGCCAATGCTTGTTGCATCCATCGGCTAATCAAAGCTGAGAAGTTGGACTTACTCAACTTCACTCGACAGATCGCAATTAGTTACCTCCTGAATTACTCAAAACGACTAGAGATAGGCCGACCATCAATGGTGTCAAAGCATGTCATGCGTAGAGTTGTGCCGGATGAAGTTCGCACATCAACTGGACATTACCCGGTCAGCAGCAGCCAGAACCGCTGCAGAGTTTGCCAGAAGAACACGAAGCGTAGCTGCGGTAAATGTCGCGTCAATTTGCATGACACTTGCTTCATGATTTTCCATAGCAACTAGACCTATAGCTTGTTACAGTCATGACATAGCTATGAAAACAGTGTAGCTAACAGTATTATTGAACATCTATTATATACTCTGTTGTGATCATAAATTTTTTTGATCAATGCGATGTTGAAGTTGCATATAACAATCGGTATTGCATGTGCCCAATGTTCCACAAGTGGAACATGATTTCAAAACCATATTAGGACAAAACTGCAGCAACCCATTCAAAACTGAAGCTATTTTTCGTGTTCTGGCATGGGATTTTACCTTAAATTGTGTTTGAGATCAAAAAAGTTGGGCATTAATGGGTTAACAATATTTCACTTTTCCCATTTGCAATTTTTAATTTATTATCCTGTCAGCGCTGTACGCACTAGCGTAAGTGCGTACGCCTAGCGGCGCCCCTGTTTTAGACATTGTATACGTTTTGACCTATCGAACGGAATATTGCACCATTGCTTTAAATAGAGACGAGTCACAGAACTCAATAATTTTTACGATTACTTTATGTAGGCCTACCTATAATAGGCTGCAGCTGTTGTTCTGTATCTTGATCTCTTGTTCCTCTGTTTCCTGCTAAAATGACATAATTAATTATTTGATCTTATTGTTATACGTACATGTAGCTGAATACAAGCCCACAAACAGAAATACCGGACCGTTAGGCAGAGCAGTCACGAGCGTCTAAACTATCTTTTTGCTTTACGAGAATTTGTTTTAAGAAATAAATTGAAATAATAAAAGTGCGGTTACGACCGTACGATATTATATTTATTTACACAAATAATACAACTATGATTTTATTTAGTTGTTAATTTTAAAAAGTGCGTTTCATAGCAAAATAAAATGATAAGTTAGGTAATATTCATGTGCTTACATTTTAACTGACTGTAGTTAAGTCTGAGTAATATTATATTTTAAAAGGCATAAATCATAAACTTTGTATTACGGATTATAATATTTTTCATGGGTTCATTGCTGTCCCAGCCCTGGTCCCTAAAAGTCGCCAGGTCGCTGGGCATTTGCTCCTTACCCTCTTGGCGGTCTTGTTTTCGTTAAAGAAACGTCCGTTGGATGAGCTTAATAATTATTATATTATGCTCCTAGTCTACATGAAGCCTAGTACGAAATCAGTTTTTATGGTCTTTCCTGGTTTTCCGATGAATCTGAATTATTTCCTTATCACACCAGTTGCCGAATTAAAATCTTTAAAAGGTCCATTCGTCCAAGTCAGTGGCTTAAACTCCGCTGATACCGAAGTTGCTTATGCAAACTCGGACTCCAGGCTATCCAGAACGTCGGAAAATAATATGCCGTTAGGGAAAAACAGTTATATGGGTTGCACGTAAATGTTGCGAGTCAATAAGTGGACAGTAGGAAAGAGAGGCACAGACAAAAACATGCTACACAGATTAAACTGACTACGACTTGTATTACTTCTAGATCAACCGAGGAATATCTGAGAAGGAATTGGAGAATACAGTATAAAATCTGTAGTTCAGATAGTTGCGCTTGCACATGACAAAAATCCTGAAAGAATGTTTTTATGTACGGCTAGAAGTTGAAAGTTGGAACCAGAGTGGTTCACTGCTATTTAACAAAACTGTAGCACATTCTGAAAGCATTTGCAAAATTAGAAGGAAGCACAAGATTCAAGGGATTGCGGTCACCTCTGAATAAAATCAGGAGCTCGAACAAAATTACAAGCATTTCGATGGCATTGAGGAAGGTAATAGCTTATTAATGAGCGAAGAGCATTGAGGAAGAGTTTAAAAGAAGATTTAGAGTAAATACGTTGAACAGATGAACCTGTTGAACAGGTGAACCTGTTCAACAACGTTGCCCATGAGATAATGCGCCAGTTATTTATGACCTAACATAGCAGGGCAGCTGTTTTGATGCCCTTAGGCTACCCCATTGCTGACAGAATCCGGGGCTAGTTTTCGTGTTCTTTTATTCAAACACGAAACGTGAAGAGAATTCGTTTCGGATTGTGTCAACAATGGGCTGACAGTAGGAAGTGCAAGATTCAAGGGATATGTGTCACTTTTGAATAAATCAGAAATAAATTCAACATGAAGGGAATTCGTTTCGGATTCTGTCAACAGTAAGGTAACCTTAAATGGCTTCTAATAAGAAAACTACTCACTGCTGCCACGTCGCCTGCAAAGACAAACTACAACTGCAATTAGAACTGCGATTAGCAGCACAGCGAAGCTTCCAACTACTACGCCGATAATCAATGTTTGGTTGTTTTTGTCACTAAGTGTTGCATCTGGCGTTCCAGCTTCTGTAACTGCAGCTTCACCTACAACAAACAGGTGCATGTATGTATTTTATTAGAATCGATTCCATGAACAGTGAACACAAAATACAAGTATGAATACAGTCATTAACAGTTTTCAGTTCATAAGTGTCATTATAGTAGGTAACAGAAATTGAAGAGGTCATAGTCTAACAGGTTAAGTAGTACAATCGATTCGTGGGGAGAAGAAGACCAAGGGCTTATCTTGTCTTCCCGACTATGATGGAACAAATTGATAGGACTTGAAAGGGAACATGAGTCAGTTCGACTAACTTAGAATGAGAAATACACAAAGCAGTAGTAAAATCAACATCAGTTAAGAAGTACTTTTTATAGGCCTGTTTGAAGGAATTGAGTGAGATCTGATTACCCACAGTCAATGGAGTTCCATAGTTTAGGCCCAGTTATTCTAGCAGAAAATTGCCTGGCATTAGTTTCACAGATTGCAGAGCGAAGATTAAACCGAGATCTAGTGTCATAACCGTGAACAGAAGCATTAGTGGAGAAATAATCAATAAATATTCTGGGTAAGGCTAAGACTAATAAATCTGTAGGTCCATAGTTTGCCGTGAAGATTCGTACAGAGAAATAAAGGTCTTAAGCATTTGTGAATCCTTTTCTGCTTGTCTCTTTTCATAGGCGCCGACTCTTTAGGAGCCTTGGGTGCGAATGCACCAAAAGAGAAGGTTCAGTGGGTGCGTCGCACCCAGAAGAATTCGGATCTATAATTGTATAATGAATTCCAAATGTCCTATATAAGACAGACTACATACACACATTTTGGAACATGTAAGCAGTTAGGCTGCACGACTATGTCAGTCACCGTCACGCGAGTTTCAAGTACTTTTTCTAACCACAAAGCCCTTGACAAGAAAAGAATTTTCTTTCTCTGAAACTGTGCTTTTTAGCTACGATAATGCAGAATATAAAATTTTCCCGGGGTAGAACCCATGCACCCAGAGACAAAAGCAAAGTCGACGCCTATGTCTCTTTTCTATTCTTAGTTTTTTCTTCGTCATCCATAATTACCAGTAGCATTAAATATCTGCCAGATTCCTGTGGTATGTACTTTCCTCTCCATGCTACAATTGCTACATGGTCATCGTATAATTGTTACAAATGTTTCTTCACTTCAGCAGAGTTTAAGTTAAGATGATAGAATACACAAAGTTACGGCTGATAATAAATATTTCTTTTCCCAAAGTTCATTTTATGAATCAAAATGATATATTCGAAGCCTACTGCTATTGCTGCTGTGCGAACACGGTAGCCGATTGGTTAGAGCGTTCGCTTTATAACGCACAGAGCACGGGTTCGAGCCTCTTCTGCGATGGTTGCTGCGCATGGACCCTGATCAAGCCGATCACTCCCAGTTTATCAAAGCCATTGATTGATACTTTGTCAATAAAACAGTGGAACTCATTGAGTGCGTAGTGATAAAAATTATATGCTTAAATATTAATTTTCGTTCGTTTCCAGTCAAGACATGCACATAGTCTAATTGTCAAACTCAATTTCATCTGGTTACTTGTCGTCTCTTAAAGTTGCTTTTAAATTGCATTATAACCTACACGAATTTTACGTAGAGTAACCTTGGCTATTGTAATTTTTTATATATTCAAAGGCAGACAAATTTTTTACATGCGTCTGTAGTAAGTTCTTCTCATAAGCTTTTATTTACTTTTGCACGATCTCTCGGATGAGGCGTAAATTCGACAGCAACTTCCAGTAGCGACCCATGTTAAGCTAATGTTAATAAAATTTGGCAATTTCTAAGCTTCATAATAACCTTTGAGCGTTTAATAGTCAATAATAGCGTTTAATAGCTCATGGCTAAACTGGTTATACTATTTGGTCATCGATCCTAAAGCATCCCTAACATGTAGGACATAATTAATTGCAAGAACATACCTGTGACATATAAATGCGCTGACTTTCTTTCACCCTCGCCTTCGTCATCGCCACATATATATTCTCCGTTATACGAAACATCAGCTGATGGTATCACTAGGTTGTATTCTCCTGTTTTATTTGAAATGACATCATACCTATCTTGGAAAGACATAGCCACTTTCCCACCGTAGAATATTTCATTGCCTTTGAAGAACCAGTAAACGGGGAGATCAAGATTTGTTGCGCAAAGCAGAATTACTTGCTGACCAACTGTAACATTCTGATCAGTTGGACTGGACACGAGAGCACCGCCAGTTGTTCCTATGGCAATAGGTAGCAGGAAAACTACAAACAAATGTGACAATGTAATGTACAGGCATTATGAATACACAAATGGCGCAGGTTAACTGAACTTACTAACATGCATGCACTTACCTACTTAACTAACAAAATAACTAACTATCAAACTAACCTAGTAACTTACTCATCCAAGACCAACAATTGCATTCATCAAAAGAAGCTATTTAAACACCACAAAAATAGCACATTAATTAAGAATGAGGGTGCTAAGAAGAAGCTTCTATTAAAACTTACTTATGTAGATCTTATTCCGTCCTGTGCAGGAATACACGTTCTCTCTACTTACTTACTTGTTTGCAAGTCTGTGTATAGGGAAATGCAGCATCACCCATCTGTTCCCTTCTCTTGCTTCATCCAGCGACATCACTTAGATAATCTCTGCTGTGTGGTCTCCAGTTATTTTTGGTTTGCCTCTCCCTTTTCTCCCTTTACTTCAGAAATCCAATTTATCCCATGGTTGGTTCTCATATCTTTGTCGTTACTAACGAGATATCCCGTCTATTAACTCCTTGTTTTCTGATTATATTCGCTAATTGCTACTGCGCAGTGTCCGATTTGCCGGGGCTCAGATTTAGACCCCTAGCTTATTTTGACCCCATGCTGTTAGCCTTTAGCCGACCACAGGGGTGGCTTTCACCCCTCAAATTCATTACCCACAGTCCTACACCAAACGACTCTGTAATACAAATATAGTCTTTATTATCAGGCCCGTGCAGAGCTGGTAATAGGCCCAGGCCAGATGGGAAAATATAGGCCCCATGAAATTTAGACTGCTTAAGTATTTTAGTAGGCTATTATCAGTGCTGCCTACCGGGTACATATGATTATATAATTTCTGTATATAATATACACTTACTTTACATTAGCGTACATGAATATGATGCAATTACAATTTTTCGGTAACAGTGCAGAATAAAAGAACTAGAATAATTCATATTCTGTATTGGGAATTAGGTTTAGACGATTGGCATTATTTCGCCGATTGCCTATTCCGGATATTTGGCCTCTTTTTGACGCTTCCGAATTCTATCCGATTTATTTGCAATATTTATTTTTATTTGGTTTTAAAGTATTAATTTAGTACTTTCTTACAATTTTCTGTGTCTATTTTTAGTGAAAACAGTTGACTTGATTTATAATTAATTATTCAATACTTTTATTTCTTGTTATAGCCTCATAATTATTCATATTTGTTAATTTATAATATTAATTGAATTTGAAAAAACCCATAAATAAAATAGAAACTTAGAAGTGTCCTCCAATTTGCTGAAGTTCTGTAAGGTATAATAATGAATTAAAACTCTTTACTCTTTAAGCATAACCGTACAATGCCAAAGATATAATTATTACAGATAAACCAAACTAAACAAATGTATAATAACTGAAGAATAAACCAGACTATAGAAAAACAATGACCTCTCATCACGTGTTGGCGCTGTACGTGTCCATTTAACACTGAACTAGATGTAATTCAAATGAGAGTTTATGCAATGAGCTATTTAAAATGATAGAAAGATTAATGTTTTTTAATGAAATTTACATTTTAAAACGCCTGTCCGCCAGTTTCGTTGATGCGTCGACTCATAAATTTTATTATTTTACACGGATTTTCAATTATAAAGATTACTGCAGAAGGTCGCCAAGACAGGTTTACTATATTTTTATTAATGAAAAAAGAATTTTTTGGTTAAAAATATTCCTTCTTTTGATATTTGTTTCGGTAGTCCAGGGATGTGCCGATTAATCAGTCTAGGGCAAAATCCAGCGAAAACCGATTTCCGGATCAGGATTCGGCCAAACACTATTCTGAATGTCAGAACATCAGAGCAGAAATGGTCATCACTTCTTCACATTCAAAAATGCTTTCCGTGCTTTTCTTTGGGCAAATTCATCAATTGCATCGTAGAATTCCAGCAACTGTGGCTTGTCACTTTTGATGTTCAAAATTGCTAGTTCCTTCGAAATTTCTTGCATTACGCTTATTGTTGATTATGATATTCGTTACAGTTCTAATTTATTAATTTATGATTTAACAATATTTTATCTGCATTAATCCTTATGCTAAAGGACTCCCTTTGACTCTCTGTCAGGGAAAGTAGGCCCCCTCAAAATCGTAGGCCCAGGCCCTCTGGCCCCCTGGCCCCCCCTCTGATCTGGCCTGTTTATTATGACCAATCGGCCTGATAATAGGTTGATATTGTAATATACTTTTTAAGAGTAGGGCTGTCCTTTCAGACAATACAACAACTTGGTCCTTCTCGGCCACTGTACTTTCTTTTGCTTTTGTCACTTATGTCACTTAGTTATAATGACAGGAAGGGCCTATAAGAGGGGTGCAGCCGGTTCGTTGCTCCGGGACCCGGAGTAGGGCGTCCCAAAAAGACAGAGACGTTTCTAAAGTTTATATATCTTGATGGCCAACCTCTAGAAAGTTTCTCTAGGACTAGTTATTATATTGTACGAAGTTACAGCTAATTAGATTAACATTTAGGCGTGGCTCAAGCGACTCTAAGTTAAGCATTGTATAGCTGAGCCATACACATTAATATACCATTGAGAAATTTTATCCCAGAGTATCTCAGGAACTAAAAGCAATCGAAAAGCGATTTTTGTGTATATGACAGGGTTTTACGAGGAGAAGTCAAATAAGCTGTATCTAACATCGTAGGACAATCGGACGACCTTCATTTTCAAGGTCATTAGACATCTATTGTCAAATAATAACATTTCGTTATCGGTGAAATACAAAAATTTGTCAATCCAGGACAGGCTCATTGGGGTAACGTAAATCCAAGAGAGATAAAAACAACCTGGTATGACCATCGTATGACCATCGCATGACCATCGCATGACTTTGTAGTTCAAGGTTACACGACCTGCTATGGTTAACCTTTGCTTTGGCCTCATTGGAACTACAAGTTATGTAAAACAACTTTCTGGCATCTATATGATGTTTTCAGAGCCTTGGATTCCAAAGAAGTATATTCAACAGAGTTATAATGAAAATCATATGCTGAGTGCATGACTGTAGTTCAGGACCCGTTGACTTGCAATGTATAACCTTTGGTTCTCTGAAACTACAAGTGCTGGAATGGTTTTCTTGATGTCTGTTAATTTTTATGGTTTTATGGGCCGCCAAATAAAAAAAACTGTACACTCAACATTATACGATCATTCGCTTTCCTAATTCTGCAGCTTCTCTCCAACCTGTCCTCTCTTTGAACCAGCATGATCTCTTTGTCTCGCGAACTAGGACCACTTTGGAGCAAACTAGATCATTTGGCACCATTGGGCCTGCCCTGCGGTATTCCCTACCCTCCTCTTTGCGCGCTTCCATTCTTCCTAGTTTTGTATCTACATATCTCTTTCTTCAAAACCTATTTCTTCTCTCTGGGTACTCGCACTGGGAACACTACTGAAATGGCCACTGCTGTTGAGCGGCGCCATATAAGTTACTAATTACATTACAATTGAGGTTCAAGGTCATTTGACGACCCGGCGTGGTTGCCCTTGGTTTCTCGGGAACGACATGCAATAGAATTACGATTGTGGTTTATCTTGAGTGAAGGCACTAAAGCACTTTCCTACACATGAGGTTTGTTATTATACGTTGTGATTCACAGAAAATAGTTACAGGAAACTGTCTACGACTTTCCAAGGTCATACGTGTTACTTGATACTAAACATCATGGAATGTAATTGCCGCAGAGTGGCAGGCATGTGTCTTCAGGAATTCTTGTAGCCAAAAATCTTAAAGTAGACACCAAGATCACCTTTTTAAGACTTGTGGGTGGCTATGGATATATAAAAGATCACTGGGAACGTCACGGTGAGTGAGGTCACGTGATCTGTGAAATATAATTACCACACAGTGTCAAAAATGGGCTTTTCAAATTCCTTGTAGTCGATAACCCTAGTCTGCAAACACCTTTCAAAGACTTCTGGCTGTGGAGATAGGACCGGTTACTTCAAAAGTCACTGTGAATGACGTCATGTCACGTGTTGTGAAAGAAGTAGCCTAACTGACAAGAGATTTCAAACAGATTTTTTGCAAATCTTTCTTTCCCAAAACTATAATTTGATACCTAAATAAACCTTTTAAGAACAACACGTTAAGAGGAACCATTGATCCAAAGCAATGTCAAAATAATTTGGTTTAACACAGAAAACTATCCAGTCGGATTCAAAACCATGGCATACCAACTTAATCCATATTACTACAGTTCAATCTAGATTTATCCAGTCTAAAATGAACCAATATAATCTGATTTGACCGAAACTAACTTAAAAACAATATAGCTTGATCTAATATGTTCTACTACGATCAAATTACTATTGTTGTTCCACTATTACGATGCACTGAGCATCAGTCGATCGACGCGTCGGAAGTGATAGCGTGGTTCTTAATGCGTGCTATAAGGATTCGCACTTTCGCAGCCTCTCTCGTGTTTTTAGCTACAGCCATAAGGTATGAAGCTAAGTCTCGTATTTCTTTACAGCACAATCGACATAATTCAACAGAATACAACTATAACATAACTGGCTGTTTGCCCGTTAGGGTGGTCCATGGACACATGGTAAAAAATGAAGTTCAAGCTAGAAACCAAGACACCCTCTCAGTTTTTTACACCTATCAATTGTATCATTCTGGTAAAATTTTAGCTTCCTACTCTAACTGGAAGACAGTGCTCACGGACCCCTCCCCTTACCATAAAGAAGTAACAGTGCGATCGGTTAGAAAATACGCTGCAAGTCTTTTATTCTTAATAATGACCAGATTATCAATTTACCAGTAGGCCTATGCAAAAGCAATAGTCTGTCATGTCAGCAACGCTATTTGCTGCATGGAAGCAGTCTCCATAATAAACCAGTCAAATGATGTCCCAGAAGTATGTCGCACAGCTTCATGTCTGCAGACTTCTTCGTAATTTCAGTGGGGACAGCTTTTTTGTTTGCCTCAACAACTTGAAGGAGAATTCAGGAAACCTGCTCAGTTTTTTACCCCTGTTAATTGTACCATTCTGGCAAAATTTTAGCTTCCTACTCCAACTGGAAGACGGTGCTCACAGACCCTTCCCCTTTACCAGGTAGAACTAAAAGAGCAATTGTTTTGAAATCATTGCTTAACGTCTTGTAATCGTAATTTTATTTTGATTAGATTACGAATTTGCCATTATAAAAACAGGACTTATGTCGTGTCATGAACAAGAAAGCAGCATAAATAATGAGCCATGGAACACTCAAATGATGTCCCAAGAGGTATATGTCACAGAAATTCATTCCTTCAGCACTGCATAATCTGCATTTATATCGGAATTCTTCTAGCCCCCCGAAATTTGTCATGTGTCACATTTTCGCAAAAGTCTTACATCTCCTGAAGATTGAAATTTATGAGGAACTTGAGGGACCGCAGCACAAAATAAAAACCTTGCCTAAGAACAGTTTTATGATATATTGACTGCAAGCCAACCATAGGAGCTCTCGACCAATCATTTTCCAGAAGAACATATGCCCATTGAAGCGAACAGTGTTCACAGAAGTAGTGTCAAAGCTCATGGCTTGAGCTCTTTAGTCAACTTCCATGCTTCTAGGATATCATAAATAGCCTTGGTTTCGTTACATCCTGTTCCAGAGGTAAAATTTAAAATCCCAAGTAGCTTATTTTGGCAACCTTTAGAAACTAGCACTGGTAGGCGGTCAATGTCTTCGATCCAAGAAATATCAGGACGGATTTTACCATCCAGGTCAATCACCAAGGCACAGTCTGCTATAAATTCAGCTATTACTGACTCAGCGTGTATCGTTTTAGCTTTCTATGTATGCACGCAAGTATGTATGCATGCATGTATGCTTGTATGTCTTTATGCACATTTGAATGCATGCATATATGTGCCAATGAATGTATGTATGAATATAAGCATCAGTATGTACTATGTATGCTTGTATGTATGTCTGTATGCTTGCATGTATACAGGTATGTTACAATGTATGTATGAATGCATGAATAGCTGCAGAATGCTGAGTAAATGCAATCAAAGATATGAATTCTGGAATTGTGTGGTGCATAAACAGCATGCCCGTGTTTTGTACAAATATCAATGAAAATACATTTAAGTTAAATGTATGTGTATAAACAGAAAATAAATAGCAAGATCTGTAATAAGAACTGTGTACTAAGTTCAAAAACTAAAAAAGGAAATAGGAGAACTAAACTGCACAATTGCATAAGAAGGTTGCCAATGTAATCACCATTTGTAACACATTAGGCCAATGCTTCTACATAACGACGACTATGTTAAAAGTTGACGTCATTGAGCATCGTCTTCCAGTTGGAGTAGGAAGCTGAAATTTTCTCAGAATAATACAAATGACAAGTGTAAAAAAGTTAGGGGGTGTCTTGGTTTCTAGCTTGACTTTTTTGTTTTTGGACCACCCTATTGCCCGTCCTAAGACACTAAAATTTAGGTTTTGAGAATAACGCTGCAATTATTGTACCGAATCGATCAGTTAACCATATGTTCAGTGTAAGTTACATGAAACTATTTACAAAACGGCAATAAATCAATTAAAGCCATAAAAATTAGTAAAGAGTTACTTGGATGAGGATTTAATATACTGAAGAACAAAAGAAACCGCTTAGACGGGGATCCAAAGTCGGTCAATTCAAACCCATTCCTGCAATCAGTGCGAATATCCTAAAAGCGCATTAAAAATGACTACAATTCCTCCAAAGAGCATTTCATATAGAATCGAAGAAAGGAAATAACCGAGACGGCGATCCAATAAATATAATTATATTGCACAGTACATAAAGGCAAACATAGAAATGTGAAGCATAGAGACTAAACCGTACACGTATGCACTGTGTAAAAGGCTTCGTCGTCCCCTAGCGATGTGGCTGGTACTCGCCGGCTATGCCGGCTCGCGTGTGTTGCGTAATAGGAATGTTGAATTCATAACAGACAGACAGACATTTCTCTTCTATTATATTATTATTAATGTATCCTAAAAATCTTTATTGTAGAGATGCACTTTGAAGCCGGACAACAACAACATTCTTAACCATTAGCGGAGGGAGAAATGTTAGGTAGGCTCAAACCGACATCAAGCTCAGTAATCAATTTGAAACTATGAGCAGGTAACAAATCCAAAATGGGGAGACCAACTAAAGTACAAAGCAACACTCTCACGTCCTTAATGGCGAATCGCAAGGTCCGGAACACGGGGCCAGTGCACCGGAGGACTTACGTCCTTACATACCTACATGTACTTATGTATTGTGCATGTATTATGTATGTAGGCATGCATCTGTTTGCATGTATGTATGGATGTATGTGTAGGGGTGTGTATGGCACACACAGGAATTTGAGAGAGGGATAGATTGAAGACAGACAGAGACAGCCAGACCGACAACTTAATATACACACAGAGACAGCCATTGATATACAGACACAGACAGAGATACAGAGCGAGAGGGAGACGGTCAGTCAAACGGTCAGACAGACAGACGGTCAGTCAGACAGAAGTAGACAGACAAAGACATAGAGAAAGACATAGAGAGAGGGGGAGAGGGATTAAATAGGGCAGCGATATGAGTAAGCCAATTACCTTACCAAACTCGGCCTTCTTGACTGAAGCGACCACCCAGCCAAGCTAAGCCTAAGGCTGACTTTATTGTGTATAAACGCTGTCTTATTAGTTAGAGAGCAGACAAGTTCAAACTATCAGAGTTCAGACCGTCAGACTGAACTGTCGAGTGTTAAGAGTTTGCTGTGACCCTTGATGTACATTGTTTGCAAGAAACGAATTTAACTTCTGCTGATCGTCTTCGATCGTCAACGGCCTTTGGGCCCGTGGCCGGGTCTGGGCCGAGATACGAGCAACCGCCGGTCTTATCATGGTCAGCGCCGACAACCGAAGCGCGCCTGACTATGGCGCACATGTAGAAATATTACATGCCCTCGTCAACCCTAAATACACTACATATATGTACATTGTGTAGTATATGAATGTATGTTTGGATATAAATTTTTATGTATAATTATATAATTTTTATGTGTATGCATTTACGTGTGTATGTATGTAATTTCAGGTGTATGTAAATGCAGTATACGGATTATGTGTATGTATATGATATGTATGTATATGCATATACACGTATATGTGCATGTATGTATTGTATTTATACATGTATGTATTCATGCAAGTATGTATTCATGCAAGTATGTAACTATGTATGTATACATGTATCCGTCAGTACACTCAATATAGTGCCTATTTCTTAACTCTCAGAAGCGCTGCAAAGGTAGCACAAGTTATCTTACGATGCGATTTGATACAACTGGTTCCTTATAGCAGCCGATGCAGTAAGATTTTCAATCGGTAACTCGTCTCATTTTGAAGGGCTCTTATTCTTCTGCTGTTTACCTAAAACTAGCTATGTATTGAGCCCAAATACCAAGAGCGACAAAGGTTGAGTGGATGATAACGGTTAAACAGAAAAGGTAACAGTCTTAGCAGTTGGTGATAATATTAAAAATTAGCCCTATGATTCTACGACTGACGGTCAAAACTAGCCTAAGTATGTCTTGTCGATGTTCTCCAATAAATCTCTGCCTAAGCTGTCAGGTTTTAGCCTGCGCTGAAGTCTTATAATAATTGCTATACTATTAGGAGTTGCCATAACTGTATTATAGTTGAACACATGGGCGTCGAGAGCCAAGGAGGGCCCCGGGGCAGACACTTCTCAGGGTCCATCAGGGCTGCTCGTTTTTTTAAATTTTATCATGAAGCCCAAGTTTGATGTTAGCCTACAAAAGGCTATCAAACTACATTTAATGAATAATAAAAAGTGTAATAATAATAATAATAATAAAAGTAGTAGTAGTAGTAGTAGTAGTAGTAGTAGTAGCAGCAGCAGCAGCAGCAGCAGCAGCAGCAGCAGCAGCAGCAGCAGCAGCAGCAGCAGCAGAAGCAGCAGCAGCAGCAGCAGTAGTAATAATAATAAAATAGTAAAAGTAAATGTGAAAATGAACTTCTGGTTTAAAAGGTTCATCTCGGACTCTAATTATAAAGAAATTTAGAAAAAATATGAGAATGTGATTTTGTGAATGTGATAAATGATTTTTAAAAGACAGCTCCCGCATTATGATGTCCAATTTCAAGAGAACAAGATGATGCGTTGCATTGTCTACGTGGAGTACATCAACAACTCGCTCTGTACCATATCATCAACTCCACTTCTACTAGGCTACTAGGGCCTACTAGCAATTATATTGTCAGATTGAATTGCTGCATCGATGCTTTTGATGAAATTGAAAATGCAAGACTTTGAAGGAGCGTCTGTCTCTCACCTGTGTTCCTGACTTTCACTAATCTTACTTTCCTTTATTGAGCTAGAGATTTCTTATGGTAATTTATCTTCTAATTCATCATCAACATAATGGAATATAATATCAAATATTTGTAATTTGGTATCAATTATTTGTTATGATAACTTACATCCAGCAGTAAGTTATAGAATTATTTATTTTGATAATAACTCAAATTTCAATTCATACATTAACATCTAGTAAAAGATTTTATGCCTGCCAGAAAACGAATAATCAATTATAGGCCGACAGCTGATGAATCTCAAAATACTGATAAGCAGTGTTTTTTTCCAAAATTCAAGTTATTCAATATGACCACAACAATTTTGACTTAAATAATTGATATAGTCGGATAGCCTTTATAACTTCAGTGGCGGATTTTACCAGAGGGTGTGCGTAATGCGAAGTGCTAGGCCATGCATACGATTCTGGTGGAGTAGGCCTATAGAATTCAGGGGGGCCAGGGCCCCCCAACTGAGTCTGTGGCCCCCCAGTGGCCCCCCAAATTTTAGTCCAAAATATTATGAAATATGGTATAATTTAATTTTGATATTTTCAAAGGTGTTACTTACTACTTGTTTACATAGGGGCCTCCACCAGAAATGCTAGAAATGTTATTACAATTAAAATTAAAAGGTGTGAAGGGTAGATCGGCATGATTCAGGAGGAGAAATTTTTCTGGTAAAACTCTTGTTACTACCCCCCCTCGAAAAAATTCTGGTAAAAGTCTTGTTACTACCCCCCCCCTCGAAAAAAAATGTCAACACTTGCTACCCCCCCCCGGTCGTCAACTTTTTGGGGAAGATGTTACAGGTCTCTCGTGACCATTCTCACTTTCGACGAAAATAGACAGGCCCCTCCATCTGTGTCCCCGGCCCCCCCGTTGCCCCCCCTGTTGCAAAAGTCTAGAGCCGCCACTGGGTGGAGTAGGCCTATAGAATTCAGTCAGAAATCGAAATTTGTCTGCATCATTTAACTTGGCACCAACAGCTAGTCCAAAATCATTCTGATGAGCAATGACCAACGCCTGTTACTGTGCTTACTCCGAAAGGTGTAGGGAGCGGGGGTCAGAGGTGCAAATGCCTTCCCAAATTTCGGGCGAACCTGTTTTTCGGGCAAGTAGGCACTGGGGGAAATTCTGAACGAACTATCTGAGGTCAGCCATCAGTACTGTAGCACATCGCGCGATATCCAGCTCTAAATTCCCCGAATCGGAATACATAGTATCTACTAGGCCTAGTTCGCAAAACACCATAACATTTACAGCTTTATTCTTTGGTGTAGCCAACTACACAATTGCTTGCTTGCTTGCCATAGGTGCTGACTTTTGCCATTGTCTCTGGGTGCATGGGTTCTATGCCTGGAAAAAATTTTATATTCTACATTGCCATAAGTGAGTTCTAGCGCTTTTCCGGAGAAAGAAAGACTGCATTAGGCCAAAACCCAAAGGTTTCTTCAGTTTGAACAAAGTTTTAGACATTTCTGGGCCCCTGCCAAGGGCCCCTGCCATGGAACCGGGCCCCAGGGCAGCAACCCCTGACCCCCTCTCTCGGCCCTGGTTGAACATAATTAAACAAATGATGAAAGGGATCAAGTTCAGAAAATGAGAGAAATTGCAGTATCCTATATGCTAGCATTGTTGTGATTGTTTTTGAGCCTGAAAACTGAGAAGTATATTGTAATGTGGTATTATCAATTCCAACAAGAGCATAATTATGCACAATTAGGCTACTTGAGTAGTGACATTGTAATAAAAATTCCAGAAGCTATGACGATAATTTGCAAACTCAATGGGCCAGTTTGTGACTTCTATAATTTTACGGTAAAGAAGACAACCTTTCTTTTCCGCAGGAAATGCCTATTTTGCTAAAACTAGGTTTTTTAACAAAGAATCATCTTAATTCTAGTTTAATTTCACCAGAGAACTTCTACTAAGGTCAAAGGTCTCTGCTAAATAAAATTGATCTGAAAGGCGTAGTCAGAGTTGCGTTTGATCGCAGACCATCAGGTGACATTTTACCCTACACTACAATCTCATGTAATGTATCTGCTTTCTTTTTCTATATCTATGCATCGCTTCTCTGTGAAGCTCACTTAAATTTCGCTAATTAACCGTTACATTTTCTACATTGGATTCCGTCAAATAACAGATACCGTTTTTCAGCAAATGCCTAATTTATGTTTCACAAATCCGTACACTATGTTTGTTATAATTCTGATTTTACGAGGCCGCTGGTTCATATGCCTGATAGTAGGTCTACATAAAGCACTTCGAGTTCTGTACACTGTTGGTTGTTGCTGGCTCTGGTGAACCATCTATCAGCATTCAACACGGATATGATTTCTGTCAGCAGCCTTACCTGCATAGATCAACATCCTGGAACAGAATTATAGTCCCTGTTTAGTCTAAGTAAATTGTAATTATCGCAATAATTGTTCGTGTAAAGCTAGTGAAAATGCAAATGCGTCTTGAACGTCTGGAATTCCCCGGCATAGTTTTCTACCTGCAGACTATTTTAGGTACCTACGCTACTAAGGCTAGGATGTACGTTTAGTCCGTGAATTATTTAAAAATTCTATACAATGCATTAAGCACCATTTCAGAGTGCGCGATAGTCTAATGTTTAGCGTGCTGGACTAGCATACGGTCAGTTGAGCGTTCAATCCCCGCCAGGACAGAATTTTTTCAAGATTTCTGCTCCGACGATAGAAGTTTTGATCGAGTTATGACACTTTTCTTGGGGGTCTACTTTTCATCGGGACACAGTGTATATAGCGTCGGATAACAACAGCCACACAAAACCATCCCAGATTTGCGCAGTCAAACAAGCAACCACGCGGGCTAAGGCGGCCTTAACATGATTAAGCCCGCGTGGTTGCTTACTTGTTTTTGCGCAAGGCTCAGTGCTGTGCAGATGACCGCTATCGATTCCATATATAACCACGGGCTCAAACCACTTCATATTAATGTTGTAATGCACATTGCACATTGCACACAGCTGACTGTCGCGTGTGCTAGGGTCGTTATACAAGTAGGTCAAACAAAAATAACGGGTTACAAGTGGTTCAGAAGATGCGTGATCTATTTTAGACAACAACAAATTAGGCTATATAACCAATAACGATGAATAGCCTCAATAGCCCATCCTTCCTAACCTCCCCTTAAAAGTGGTGATTGTGGTTACTGAGACAGCACTATCCTCCTCATCATGTCACAAGACTACAAAACTCTTACTTAAGACTTTCGGCTCCAATATTCCTTTCAGATTTTATAAAAATTTACACCTATGCATTACCTCTTTTCCAATGATAATTTCAAAGGCTTCAATTATGTCTCCTCTGCTCCTACTTCTATCGAATTTTATTAGTCCAAACCTTTTCATCCTTACTTCGTAGCTCAAATCCTTCTAGCCTCAGATCATTTTGTATCTCTTCTTTGCGCTTTCTCGGGTTGTTCTGTTTCTGATACGAAGTTCATACCTGGATGTAATATTTCAGCCATGGCATATGTAGTGAGTTGAGAAACCTCGGTATTCGATCTTTGTCTCTGCTCTTTATTGTCTCCTGATAATAGGCCTACCTAGAGTTAAGGTGTCTTTTCGATGCTTCAGTACTTTGCTATAAAATATATTGCAACATTTTACATAATCGCTTCCGAGTCCCATTTTCCTCACTCACTTTCGATTCCTTTCCCAAATTTCGTATGACAGCTCTTTCTTTATCTTCCCCATATGCATAACTGTGCACTTTCCCAAGACTAATACGTATCTGCAAAGCCTTTCACCGTTTGAAAATTCTTCATGCATCTTCTCGCAGTATCACCACTTCTTCTTCATCAACTGCTCATCCTTTCTTCGTAGCTCAAATCCTTCTAACCCAATACCATTTTAGGTTGACTCAGCCTTCCACTCTCTAGGGGCGATGGTAAAATGAGCAGCTGTAGGACGTATCGGTTACTATTATATAGCAGGCTGCCATACAGTTATAAAATCGACTCAATTTTAACTTGTTATCACGTGTTCCTACTGTTTCATGTAATCATACTACGGTTTGTCAGTTTGAATTCAATATACGAATATTATTATTATTATTATAATGAATACAATTAATAGGTTTACAATAAGACTGCAATTTATTAGAGACAAAAGTAAACTTCCGTAAAGTGTCGCTCTGTGCCTAGTATTATAAACCTACTAAGTTCCCTGTGACAGTAACTGTAATTAAAGTATGAATTAAATTTCTAAATAATTTGTATTATTCTGAGAGGTCTAGGCAGGACCGCATTAAGGGGGGGCGCTAAGGGTGCTGCAGCACCCGGGCCCGCAGTTTTAAGGGGCCCGCAGTTTCGGAAATGAAGAACTTTTTTAATTTGCTTGTTACTGACTTACTGTTAAATCTAGCGAAAATACTGCAACATAAATAAATACGAAGTAATATTTAATTTTATTACTTAGAGTTATTTAACATAAATAAATACGAAGTCACAATTACCGGTAATTTAATTACTTATAGTTATTTACCTGACTGACACTAATCATTGTGTGTACACTACAGATAGCCTTAATGTAACATTACTTGTGTATTGTGTTTTTAGGCAGTTATTACACACTAGTAAGCATGTTGTGCGTGGTGAACCGATGGTTGTCAGAGGGGCCTTTGGAAGGTAATCACAATATCACAGCACCCGGGCCCGGACTAGCCTTAATGCGGCTCTGGGTCTAGGCCTAAATTCATTAGTCTAAATTATAACATTTCCCTTTCCCTTTCGAGGTTCGGGAAATTGACTATTTGTCCTCTCACTAGGCTAAGGCTACAAAATCAGTTCCGCAAATAGCAATGAGATAAAGGCTTCTAAATATAAGTCGGATGGTAATTTGTTATGAAAACACATGAAGTAATTTATTTTTAGTTATCTATTTATTAAGGTAATTTATATAGCGTTAGTAACAAAGTCAGAGACGTTCTCTGCACTATCTTTTATTATTATTATTATTATTATTATTATTATTATTATTATTATTATTATTATTATTATTATTATTATTATTATTATTATTACTATTATTATTATTATTATTATTATTATTATTATTATTATTATTATTATTATTATTATTATTATTATTATTATTATTATTATTATTATTATTATTATCTTAAATGATAGTAAATGGTCCACTGAAAGGTGACTAATAGATGTTCTGTTCTGTTCTCAGCCATCCTCGTTTCGAGGGTCGGCCGCATCATGAATAATATTCCTCCAGCGTCTCCTGTCTTCCGTCAGTCTTATCAATTCCTCCATTGTCAATCCAGTCAATTCCTTTATGTTGCTCAACCAGTTTGTTCTCGGTCTTCCTTTTTTCCGATTTCCCGGCATTGTACCCTGCATGATGTCTTTCTCCAAGCATATTCCCTCTCTTCTCATGATGTGTCCGAAGTAACTAAGTTTTCTCTCTTTTACCGTCTTCAGGAGACTCCTCTCCACTCCTGCCTCCTCCAGCACCCATTCATTTTTCCGCATTTCCGTCCAAGATATATTCATGATCAATCTCAGACACTTCATCTCGAATGCCTCTAATCTTCTCTCCTCCTCCTTCCTCAGTGTCCAACTTTCACAACCATATATAGCCACCGGCCAAACCATTGCTCTCCATAACTTTATCTTTGTTGTTGTTGTTATGTCATGGCTCTTCCATATCTTTTTAAGGTCTGTAGCCACTGCATACCCCTTTGCCAATCGTACTCGGATCTCTGCACCGCAATCACTGTCTTCGTTGATCTTTGAACCCAAATACGTAAATCTGTCCACCTGCTCCAGTTCCTCCTGATTAATCCTGACTGTACATTTGGTTTCCGTTGTTGTCATAACCTTCGTCTTTCCTATATTAATCTGCATTCCATATTTCTTTCCTATCCTGTCCAGTCTCTCTATCAACATTTGCAATTCTTCTTCCGAGCTTGTTAGTAGTACGATGTCATCGGCGTATTGTAGGTTTGTCAGCCTTCTAATAGATACTGACTGTTAAGTTCATAACAAGTTGTGTATACGTATTACTTATGCTACTGACTTTTTATATTAATATATATTAGTCAATTTGATTTTTAATGATGCAACATGATGATCTGATCTTATTTAAAAAAATAAAATATGCATTTGTAATTTTAATTATGCTAGTTCTTTACATCACTACTATTACATTTAACACCTTCTTAACCTAACGCGTTCTTGCCACTACCATTTGAGGCGCCTGCATGCTATCAGACTATCTGTCTCCTCCTCTGTTTTCACAGTCATAATAATATAGTCCATGCTTTCATTGGCTGCCGCATTGATTATTGTAATTCGTTGGTAACCGGGCAATTCGTCGCCGGACAATTCGTCGCGGACAATTCGTCGCGGACAATTCGTCGCGGACAATTCGTCATAATAACGCCATAATAACGCCATAATTACCGCATGATAGATAGATAGATAGATGATAGATAGATAGATAGATAGATAGATAGATAGATAGATAGATAGATAGATAGATAGATAGATAGATAGATAGATAGATAGATAGATAGATAGATAGATAGATAGATAGATAGATAGATAGATAGATAGATAGATAGATAGATAGATAGATAGATAGATAGATAGATAGATAGATAGATAGATAGATAGATAGATAGATAGATAGATAGATAGATAGATAGATAGATAGATAGATAATTCGCGACGAACTGTCCGCGACGAATTGTCCGCGACGAATTGTCCGCGACGAATTGTCCGGCGACGAATTGCCCTAGAACCAATTCGTTACTATCTGGTCTTCCCCTGTAATTCGTTACTATCTGGTCTTCCCAAAGTACGACTATCCTCCATTCAGTCGGACCTGAACTCGACAACTAGGCCCGCCTTTCTCGCTTCTCTCACATGTCAACTGATGTGACTGATGATCTGCATTGGCTTCCCGTTGTTACTCGAATCCCATATAAGATCTTGCTCATGGTTTCAGGAACTCAGTAAGGGCGGGCTCCCAAATACCTTTGTGATCTGATATGCAAGCCCACCTCTGCTGTTTCTCTTCGTCCTCTCCGCTCTCTAGACCGTCTTAACTCTTTGTCTCGGGCAATGACTGCTATGGCCCAACATCGTACCTTTGCCATTGTGGGTCCTTACTCTTGAAATGACTTCCCACTTTATGCGCTCTAAGATTTGGCTGGGTCTCTCCCTCATCTGCCCGCTGCTTGAAGACTTTTTATTTCCTCGGGGCTTTCACGCTGAGAGCGCCTTTGAATAGTTTATAGGCCTACTACAGTTAGAGACGCTTTAGACATTTTCAAATACAGTAAAAAATACAGTACGATTACATTCAGTCAGAGTTGTATTGTCTCGAGACACTGTCTCGGTCTCGAGACGTCTCGAGACAGGTTTTTGATGTCTCGGTCTCGGTCTCGGTCTCGGACCCCACTGTCTCGGTCTCGGTCTCGAGATCATTTCTTGACTTTTGGAAACTGTCTCGAAGCGAAAGTCTTGTCTTTTTGGAAACTGTCTCGAAGCGAAAGTCTTGTTCTTGTAGAAGCGGTCTCCAAACTGTATTTTGTTCGGAACTTCGCACAGTATTGCGCTATAAAATTTTCTTGTGCCGAACGGATAACTAGTTAATCGAAAGTGCCAAACAGACAGGAAGTTGTAAAAAGCAGTGTTTCTGGTAGCGTATTAAGATTTAAGAGTAGGCCTATTGAAAAAAGCAGTCTTAAGTTTGCGCTTTCAGTCCAAAATTTTCAAATATCTTAAAATGTCTCATAAAGAACCTGAAATCGTGAAATTTGCATTCTCGCAGTTTGAAATCAATGAAAAACAAAATAAATGGCATGCCGTTCGTCGTTTGTGTAAAGCCAACATAAGCGAAACGCTTGGAACAACATCTAGTTTCTCAAGGTGAGTGATGTGACTTATGTCGCTAAATCGCTAATAGGCCTAGGGCCTATATGGAATTTTGTTGGTTTAAATTTTAGAATCATTTAGAAGATTTCAGAATGGCTGAAATATTTAATTTCTTTATAGTTTATACAATTCAGGTGATCGGCTGATTTCAGTGACTTGACCCTTGTATTAGACTTCAAAATTTGAGAAAAATTGTTTCGGGACTTGAGTCCAATGTGCATTTCACTCGTTTTGAACTGTCTCGAACTGTCTCGGACCTGGTGTCTCGTCTCGGTCTCGGTCTCGGACCCCACTGTCTCGGTCTCGGTCTCGGTCTCGAGTTTTATGTCTCGTATACAAGTCTGCATTCAGTGATATATACAGGAATTACGATTCACGAGCAACATTAGTGCAAAAACATTGCTAAGGAGTCTGTATGATCTGGTAGAGGTCCATGGGATGACTCCATGAGTTACCGCACTGAGTGACACCAATCCTAGTGACGCCACTGGTCTTTCTGTTATAATTGTAGCTTTTCATTAGAATAGAATAAGTTTCACAATCGCCTTTAAAGTTTCAGGATGCATTGTAAAGCAGTCAGTATTTTAGAAGCATTTTGTACAAAATGTTATACGTTACTTGCAGGCCTACAATCCGTGTATAGCGCATAGCGAGGGGCATGTATTATTTATGAGCCTAGCTATGATAATGATATCCGTAAGCTGTGTGCATTTCATATTGCAATGTAGCTGACTAAATAACTACTTGAAATGTGTTTTATGGTGAGGCGACAGTTCTCGCGTTCAACATGAAGTACGGAATTGCATGGATAGTAAGTGTTTCTGCATGTTTAATAGGGGGTAAGTAGGTCGCATGATTGTGTTACTATTTTTCAACATCTCACTTCAAGATTACCTTGAGAATTGCTATTTATAAGCGTTTACTTGCTTTGAAAATATGTATGTATATATCTATGTATGTACCCTATACAAACTATAAATGTACAGTTGTATACATGCAGGCATGCATGGCATGCATGCAATCATGTATGTATGTTAGGGTGGTCCTTAGCAACATGGGGGAAATATTCTTATATTTTACTGTCTCCCGCCCTCTCATCTTATACTCCTCTAGTAAAGACTTATTGCTGCCAAACTAGTTGTGATTGGTGCACATTTAGGGTATGCTCAATCCACTTCTTTGTTAATATGCGAAACTGCGAATGGTTAAGAAAGTTTTTATCCCAATAAGCAGCTGAGGTCCGAGGTTAATGTATAGTTGTATACAGTATATATACTCAGATGTAAAGTGCCTTCTATTCAGTTTTTCATATCCTTGTCTTTTCTTTGCTGAAATAGCTTAATAATTGATAATTAGAACTTTTTGATAATAAATAATTAGTAATTAACTTCGGCACTCCATTGAAAATCCATTGTAATTTGTCAGATATTTTAACCATTACAATGCAACTGGTTGTAGGGACGTAGAGTAGGCACCCAATAAATAGCGAGTTGGTGTGACATCATTTCAAGTTGATGCAGTTATACAAGAACAAATGAATGAATAGGTTAAAGCAGGAGGGTGATAAACACTCCTCTGTCTCACACCAGATGCCATTTAAAAGCAGTATAAAAAGCAGCTGACTTAGCGCACTTTAAACAGTAGTTTGCCATACCAGCTTTCTAAGATAGAGGTACTACAGGCGACGAGAAAGTGGACTAGTCATTGTTCCAGAATCTGTCATCGAACAACTCCTCTCTCTTCCGGAACTGGTCAAGCAAGGGCGTATGCAATGAATGAGGTTCTGTCTGACCCCAGCAACACAGGACGAAAGAAAGGAGCTTGCGTTTTGGTAGAGAAGCTGCTGGAGAGAAAAGTGGCAAACAGGCATCATATCCACGAAATTCCTGAAGCCTTCAGCACCACAATGGGACCATCCAGTGGCCCTGTTCAAGCGTTTCAAGGCATTCTGGCCCAATGTTGTTGTCGCAGATTACAAGCTGGTGTGGAGGTTCCGGTTGTTGCAGATGTTTCTGCTGCGGTCAAGGACTTTTCGGTCAATCAGCTTGAAATAATACATCAGCGTGATGACAATAGTGAATTCCTCGAGCTTGCTGTCATGTTCTTAGGAGGAGTTCCTTCAGGAAACCGGGTGTCACCTTCCGTGCCCGATTCACGGCAAGATTAATATATATACGCTTAAGTTCTTCCTGTTCAGAGATTCGGCCTTCAAACTGACGAAACGAGAAGCACGAAATCTTAAACATGTCTGCGACTTTGGTGTCGTGGTGTATATAAAACTCGGGTTCTTCTCCAGACTATGCCAACTTCAGCTCCTACCAGTGACTTGAAACTATTGGATCTACTCACGAGTCACGACATTTGACATCCAAGGGTGTTCTGAAGAAGAATAGTGTGGGCAGCTTTGGCATCTGAAGAGCTGATAGCATTAGTCTTTTTTGACCAAGGCCTCGATGTAGTCGAGAAAAGAGCAATGGTAGGAGAACTCAGCAAGGAAGGAAAGGAGGATCCTCCGAAGTGTATTTCTTTGGACCATTCCAAGATTCCAGAATGAAGTCTACGTGATTTCGTGGCCGCGAACACGCACAATTTCTTCAAGATCCTTGACCTGCCAGATTCTATCCTCGAAGTCAACCCGGAGGGTCTGGCTGACAAATCTTGAATAGCTTGAAGCAGAAGATGTTGTTCAAGAGTTTCGTTTTCTCAACAATACTTCAGACTAAGGGGTGGCGCTGATGCAAGAATACAATGCTTTGCTGACAAAAGACGAGGAGCAGCTCAGTTTGCTCTTCTAACAATACAATACAATACTAGTTTATTGAAATTCAAAAGCTGACACAAAAGCAACTTCTACAAATGGTTCGGGGCTTCTATGGGAGCAGTATAAACCAAGAGACTAAGTCAGTAAGTGTTCTTATACAGGATGCGGGAAATGTAATTGCGATCGTCTTTTTCAGGTAGGGTAAAGTTATGCATCCTTGCTCGGAGGTTATGTCCACTATTGCGGGGTGGGAGGAGTAAATTTTGGAGAACATCGTAAGGTTCTCTTATGATAGCTTGAAAGAGCCAATCGTCCGACTTCATGGTCAGTTGAGTGGCTCCTTCAGCAGTGGCATACAGAAAACCGCAACGGATCATTCTCTTGAATAGGTGGTCAATCTTGTCTCTGTCTTTTTTGCTGGTATAACCCCACCATGCCGGGGATGCGTAGATGATATGCGCCACCGTTTTTGCCATGGTGATGTCGTGAAGTGCTGCCGGTTGGAGTCCGTGCGAGCGGAGTACTCTCAAGGCATACAATGAAGAGGAACTTGTGGCTAGAATCTTGTCTATATGGGTTGTCATCCCTAGGTTCGACTGTAGTGTGACACCCAAGCTGTACCTCGATAGCAGTCGGTTATGAACTCGGCAGCCAAGCTCATCGCCCGTCTTCCTCGCTACTCTCACATCTCCACCTACATAACTGATGTCCTACACTGGCTCCCCGTTGTCTCTCGTATCCGATACAAGGTACTGCTCTTAGTCTTAAGAACTCAACTGGGTCTAGCACCTAAATATCTTTGTGACTTAATGCCCAAACCTCTATCTGCTGTCTCTTCCCGCCCTCTCCGGTCTGTGAATCGACTTGATCTCCTAGTTACTCGGGCAAGGACTGCCACGGCCCAGCACCGTGCCTTCGCCATCGTGAGCCCTTCTATATGGAATGACCTTCACCCTCAATCCGCAGTAAGATTTTAGTCGAGGTCCCACCTTCATCCCTTCGTTGCTTGAAGACTTTCTTATTTCCTAGGGTTAGTACTGTAAGAGGCGCTTTACAAATTCTCAGATACGATACGATACGACATCATCGAAGTCGACTGCAAGCAGGCTTTCGCTTTCGATACTCATCAAGGACAACATATTATTCATCCGTCCCAGTCTTATTTCTATCGTTGAGCGAAGCACATTCTTAATGATGCCCAGTTCGGATAATGTTCTTTCTCCCGAGCAGTTGCTCACCATCATCGACAGGTTGATACGCAGCATGATCTCAACATTCGGGAATGTCTGGGCCAGCTGCAGTTCGTGCAGAAGCAGATACATTGACATTTCACCATTTGCTTTCACACCGGGCTTTCCACCATGACTATTATCCAGATTACCGCTGCGTGCACTGTTGGTCTTGACAAACTGCGCGAAGTGGATCAGTTCCGCAAAGAGGTCACTACCAGGTCTTCTGAATGCTTCTTGATGAGGGTCTGGGCATCTATCACCACTTCCATGTCAATTGTTGTTTCAGCGCCCGCCGCTGAGGCAGAATCAGACTGCTGCTTACAAAACATATCGGTAAACTTTGGGATCTTGGACATTAGATTAGCTCTTGTTGCATTGGCAGACTTTTTCTGCGCTACTTTCCGTTTCTGGAAGCCAGACGAATGCTGATATGGAGTACGTCGGTCGCTCATCTTTAACCAACTTCAGTTCGGCACGTCACCAATGCCAAGTAAAGCAAGCAAACAGGGAGTAGAACCAGCTAATACAGATAACAGAACGTCAACAAGTCACAAGACTCACGACAAGGGGGACAGCGCGCCGAGAGCACTGACAATGATTAATGATTGACTAAAATATGCGTCTGTCCAACGTCTTCATAATTAGAGATTCGCTAAAATTACACACAATACAGAATTAACGTTACATTTCTATCTCTACCACGCAATGATTAGTGTCAGGTAAATAACAATAAGTAATTAAATTATTTATGACTTCCTATTTATTTATATTAAATAACTAAAAGTAATTGAATTAATTATTACGTATCTATTTATGTTACAGCATTTTCACTAGATTTAACAATAAGTGAATTACAAGCACATTAACACATAATTTCTTCACTTCTAAAAATGAGGACCCTTAAAACTGTGGCCCCGGGTGCTGCAGCACCCCGAACTTCCTCGTAATAAAATCGGCCTGGCTCTTTTTGATATACACCAGCTGAATATCTCTAAGGCTGACGGTCTCAGATGAATCGATACTGGGGCATAGGGCTCTCTGTTATATATTTCAGCAATGTCGACTAGACAGGTCTGCACTGACTGAATTGCAGTTATCCAAGCGCGTCATAAGGACTGAGTGAACGAGGGACAGTAAGGCGCTGGACAGAATGCTCCGTGTGGCCTATGACTGGCGCAGGCGATAGAAGCAGGACAAGCGCTCGTGAATTGATTCGTAATCGTAATCGTAATCGTAATCTCCAAATTTCTAAAGCGCCACTCGGAAGCCAAGCACAGGGCACCAGCTTATTCACGAGCGCTGATTGGCGTCCTACGCCTTTCTTCTACGTGATGCACTGTTTTCAGCCTTTTTCACGGACCCTTACACAAAGCACTCATTTGCTCACGAAAGCAAGCCCGTTCAACCATCAAATTTTTCAAGATTTAACATGCAACAATACATGCACGTACTAATGTTAATTATTTTAACATATGTTCGTGTCTAGCAAGAATGAGTGAAGGCTATGAAGAATTCTGGTCATTGCTCAATCCATTGTGAATTCAGTTGGGTTTTTAATTGTGCGTTGAACTGCGGAAGAATATTTGTGCTCAGCGGAACCCCGTTATCATTTAACTGCTCTGATGCAGGCATAGGTGCTGTCAATTTGATAAATGCGATATTAGTTAGTCAGGCATACTCTGAACTAGAGAAGAATCTTTTATGCGCACGTCACTACCTGCAAGTATTTTCAGACTTCTCATTCCTTAGAACGGTTTGATGATGCTGATTATGTTGATGATGATAATGAGGAGGAGAAATTCACCAAGCATAGCTGGAAGTCATCCAGATATCTTTCACAATATTGCAACTCGCTTGCTATTTGCAATAATACTGATATGATGTAAATGTATTAAGGCAAATCTGATAAATCCTGTAGAGTTGGCAAGCGAGTGATGTTAGTTACACTTTGAAGTTCGTTTCTTTGTTTGCTTTCTCACTAAGCATCCACTCCTAGTTGTTTATAATTTGAGTGGCATTTGAGTAAGTCCTGCATCATGCGAATGGATAACACACGAAGTAAGTTATCATACCATACGTCTACTCAACATAGTAAGATAACAAATGCGTATGCCATCGTACGAGAAAGCAATGCATGTGCGCTTGTCGAATGCTAGTGTAGTCTACTAACTTACTCATTTAGTTACTTAAGTACTTTCTTACTTATGTAATCACCTACCTACTTACTTACATGTTTACTTACATACCTATAATGCAGTAATTGTAAAATATTTTGATTGATACAAATCTTTATATATACAGGGAGTGAAGCTAAACTGACAGTTGTGCCTAAAAACGTAGCTGTTGTTGAAGGAGATGTTGCCATCATGAACTGTACGACGAATAACGATAACAAACTGATTTGGAGAATATTAAACGAAACGCATGCAAACGCAACATTGGCAACAATTTATACGGGAAATAAATTTCCGAAGAATTATTCAGAATTCTGCGAGATTAGCAACTCAAGAAAAAGACAATTTGCACTTAAAGTCAGGACAAGAAAGGAAATTCCGTTACACTACGTTTGTGAAGAGCCTGGTGTTGAAAATTCCGGCGCTGATCTCGTTGTGTTGGGTAAGAGTTAATGACATTTCACGAGGCTCGCTTTTTGTCCGGCCAAGTTTTGTTACAAACTGGATTAATATTTTTATTTGTTCCAGCGCTTCTGGTCTTCATCATTTTCATTAATCATCATCATCATCATCATCATCATCATCATCATCATCATCATCATCATCATCATCATCATCATCATCATCATCATCATCATCATCATCATCATCATCATCATCATCATCATCATCATCATCATCATCATCATCATCATCATCATCATCATCATCATCATCATCATCATCATCATCAGTGGCATTCATCCATCATCATTTCCTGATAATGGCCTTTCAAGTAACTCTGCCAATGGTCCCGGTCGTGAGCTCGTCTCCAGGCTGTATGTTGCCCAACGTCCAATTGGTAACCATCCGACTCCAAAGTTCGGGTTCATGCTGGCCCTGGTCATCCAAGTGGACTCTTAAAGCCTCTTGGTGGTCGGGTATCCAGGCTGGTAGTGCTGTTGCGTGGTCCTTCCAGCCATAGGAACGAGTGAAGTGCCCAACATCTGGACTCTTCTAGTTCAGTTCATCTCCTAGAAAGCGGCCAATCCCCTGCGCCTGCATATTTCTGCCTTATAAGTGACAGTATATGAAAAAGATTCTCCTCAGGCACCACTGTTCATCGATTTCCAGCTTTTCTTTTCCATAGCCACCGTGAGCTAACTGACTCACATTAAGAAAGACAGTATATGTAATATACAAGCTTGCGGATTTTTTCGTCCATCCGAATAAATACGTGATCCAAATTCCCCGATGACGGATATTCATACAGTAGGCCCTAACGGGCATTTGATATTCGCTCTATTACGCTTATGACATGCCTCGTTCGCAATTGTTTGTTTTATAAACCAGCATGTTTTTCGTCATTGTGCTTGCTAATTGAACACTCAATCCAGTCTGTTATGCTAATAATGCACTTAACCTTAATTATATAGCATGATGCCAGTAAATTGCGATAAATTGAAGGAAATGTTTCACTGATTTCAGAGGCAAATCCAGTCTGTGCCGTAGTTGACGATGGACGGGATCTTTATTCCAGTTTACAGATGAGGTGCAGCGTTCACTTTGTCGGAAACTGGATTCCTGTGATGGAATGGAAGATGATTTCAGCCACAGGGACGGAATCAACAGTTGATATTGGTTCTATTAACACTACTTCTACTAGCAACGTGGTGATTTCTACTATCAACATAACTGCTGATTTGAGTTTAGATGGTTGCAAGTACACCTGTACTACGCGGTTCACGGAATTCAGTCGATCGCCTAAATATGCTGAACAGTTTGTGGGACGCATTTGGTGGCCGGTTGCAGACAACGTTCCAGAATATTCTTTCACGTGGATGTCCCAAACATTGTATATTTTAACAGAGTCAAACGTTTCGTGGATTAGATTGGATAAAGATTCATCCATGTCAAGATCTATTCCTGCGATTATAATGCCTACCGTTGTTGCAATGTGCATCGTTGGTTGCGTTATCCTGTTGATCCGTTTCACCACAAAAATACAGAAGATGAGTAGTGAGTCTCTATTCAATTTGTTGAATCGTATTTTTATTTTCGATAATCGACTATCAAGATCAGCAGTTAGTAAGTAGTTAAAAATAATATTTCTACTCTCCATTAAATACAACGCATTTTCTATGAAGTCATGTTCATTTGGACGGCCAATTTATTAAACTCTTTCTGTCATATATTCCGACCGAGACGGTTATACAAATGCCTAAACAATTTAACAGTAACGGCAAGAATGTATTAAAATGTATTTAAGAAGTCCACAACGTACTTCATTTAAGTTTAAAATTGAACCAATATAGGTCTTTCAGACTTTGGCTAATGTATAAAGTGCAAAGTGGGTGTTCCAAACAAGCATGCCTTGTCAGATGTTGCAAGGTAAAGCGTTTATTTATTATACAACTCTCGTAATATTAGATACACAACTATATCTAACTCTTATCACTAGCCTATCACTTTCACTGACAGCTGAAATTGTAAATCACCCTTAAAGTTGCTCGCTATGCATTACAAGGCTACGTCTGAAGATTGATGGTAGTACCAGTATTTGAAGGCAATATAGGCAGCAGGCCAACGTTTGCTATCATATTTGTAACGGGAAGTTAGCTCTTTCGTTCTTCATCAATCAGAAGAGAGGCTATTGCTTTAAGTATAACGTAGTTGAACCATATAAAACACCCACACATTTTTGAGCTAGTATGCCATTGAAAAATTCTTGTTTGAATATCTTTAGTTTGAATTAAATCTATGCTGACACTTCCTAGTCATTTTATACTGTGTGGGCAGTGTGGCTGTAATAAATTTGTCAGTGGTTGATAAAATGGGTCATTGCTTGGTGGTTTCAAGTAAACCTGCAAGTAGGGCCTTGTACTGACGACGAACTTTCTAAAATTCAAACAATAATAGTCTTATGTCATCATCAGCTCCCGAAAACGAAACAGCTTAGTCAAACGGATCATACATTCTAGGCTACGCTGTCGATATTCTTATTTTGCAATGAATCTTCTTCTGAGAAGGTTTAGGCAGTGAAATTTCTGCATATTCTTTGTTATGTTAAACTGATCTGATGTGCGTTTCGTTTATACAAATTAGAGACGCGTGGCTGTTTTAGATTTGCAAGCACAAAATTTGACACCGAACACTGACGATAGGTCTACGCTTACAGCTGAGTACGTGGATTTAGACGGAGCCCCAACAAGTGCAGCAGAAGTTGATATTCGTGTATTGCCCATCTATGAACAGATAATTGAGATAAACTACGGGAGTGAGAGATTCTTTTCCGGAGCTTCATGTCCTAACGAAAGCCCTTCGTTCACTCAGGGAGAGTATGCGCATCTTGCAGATCGCCAGACTCTTCCATCGCCTATCTACACTTCTCTGCTTACAACATCAGAACTATTGTAGTATTCAATTTGATTTGCTCTATTATACAGTTGCATGCGTTACTCTGCTACTGGCATTAGACTACATTCATTTTATATTTTATATGGAAACTGAACATTTGCATTTATTTACAATAATGGAATATTTGTTTGTTATAGTGGTATGGTAAAAATTAATAAACGTTAGGCCTATGATCTAACGTAGCGGTTCAGATTATCTTATGTATTGGCACAGAACAGTTAAAAGCTATATGAATCCACATGCATTCCGACAGGATCGACCTTTGTAGAATAAGAAACTGTGGCTTTGAAGAAATCGGTTTTTAGCCGAATCAAGTAGAACTTGCATAACTTTGGCTATCAGATTTTGTATCGCCTAATTAGCATCACCTAATGATACCTTACGTATGACAGCTCAATGAATCCAATATAATAATAATATAATGCAGCTGCAGAAAGTTGATTTAAAGTTTAAGAAATTATACTGCAGTATAACTGAATTTTTGAACACTGGCATAAATATGTAAAGCCCTAAATAGATGTATTTGACACTGATGACTACTCGCAAAAAGCTAATAGGTTGCTATATCGAAATTTTTTAAATGTCTTAAGAACACAACTTCCGTAATTTAGCGAGCAGTGTTTATATAAGTAGAAATGAATCACAGTAGCACGTGCTCAGCCTACCATCATGTTTCAGCTAAAGCTGCCAAGTGACTACTTGTTCAGAGTTTTTGTTCCGAGCAGCGTCCAAGACATAGAACGACGAGGGGCGAAGAATGCCCGCAGAACACGATAACACCACCCAAAGCAATTCCTCGTAGGTGATAGAGGACCGGACGCCCGGGCATTACTTAAACCTCCAGATCGATCTATGACCGCCAGCCAGTGGCGGCGCCAGCAGCTAGGGTGGGTTGAAGCCCCCCTATCGGCGACTCGCCCCCAAACAAAAGTGGGAAATCACTGCCAATGCCAGAGAGGAGGGGAGAAAGGGAAGGAATTGGGGTTTTAGCCCCTCCAAACCTGAAATCCTGGCGTCGCCACTGCCGCCAGCATATTCGATTGATGGCAGGCTTCTTTGTTGTAGACTATCGATGACCGGATGTGCGTGGAGTTTTTCATTTTAGGGGCCCCTTTCCATAGCCTCTCCACGCCATACGACGGCATAGAAAGGTTAGTAGGTGTGAGCCGTGACAGTCCAGTTGGAACGTGTCACCCCTGTATAAATTATGGACTCTTCCAGCGACATGGGCGTCATGAATGCCGTCCAAAAACGAAAGCAGTCACATGTTCGCAATTGTTTGCTACACCAGTTCATAAAAAGTAGAATTCAACAAGTAAGATTTGCTTTTATGTGGATAATTTTCGATGTCACCTAGTGGCCTAGGACTAGTGCAGTTAATTTATGAGGTCTAAATCACACGCAATAAAAATTAAAATGTCGAATACTGGCCTCTTACTAGCTTGATCCATCATGAATGCCTCACTAGGGGTTTCCAGAAAAATGATACATTGCAGAAACAAACCATTCTCTATTTTCCCCCCATTATTCTATTCATATATTGTCTAGAAATGGTTTTTACAGAATTTTAACATGTTATCCTAAGGTCCCTCAAAGCCCCCGAACATACCCTACTTAAGCTATGGGTTAATTTTCAACTTATGAGCAATACGACGATGATGTTGGTGACACACGGTCTGTTGAAAATGACTTATATTCTGTAAGCCACGATCGTTTAAAACAAGGTGATTACGTGCTGGTCAAACTTCAAAGACTTTAAAATAGATCTACAGCTCATTTTGTGGTTCGTATATGCAACAATTCACCATCGGATGATCTAGAAACGGGCGTCACATATCTTGCCGCGAAATCGATTAGGCGTACATTGGATGATCAAGAAACTGTTCGATTTGTAACTACAGTAAATTCAAGAACAAATCCGGTTCCAATGGAGGATATAATGAAGACACTGCCTAGTCCGTTAATAATGGGCGGCACTAAGCGAGTCAGTCGGCAGATAGGATTCCCGTTTTCCTTTTCTGTTTGCAATTTGAATTTTTGAAAAAGCTGTACAATTTTTAATTCATTCTTGAACATTATAAGCCTAAAATAGGTATAAGTAACTTAACCTGCTATAGGGGCTATAGGTCTTTCGAGTATATATTTCGAACTTTTTACCTGACGATTATTGCAGCAAAAACAGTTTCATATATTGATTGATGCTCTTGATTACTTTTAATTTTGAATTTCTGCAATTTATAACATTCTTATATTTAGGCAGGTCTCAGTAAACACTAGGTTATGCAGCCTCAGTTGAATAATTAGACTACTTTCAATACTGTTGCAACCTTTCACCAGGGTTGTTGCAACCAGCACCGGTCCGGAGTTGGTTGCAACAATTTGAAGCCCTCTGTTCACTTAGCTATTGTGGGTACATGCTTCGTCACTTATAGTGTAACTATAAGTTGTTGTGTTTTATGTTGAGATGTAAAGTATATATATATGGGCTAAAATGTTGTAGGTTGCTCAATGGCACAAGATATGAAACTTGTTGCAACCAACCCCGATCCCCCAATTTTGGGCTATAAGGCTAAAACATACGGTTCACCATTAATAATTATTAATTTTAGAATAGGCCTACTATGAGGTGACGGACAGCGAATATGTAAGCCTGTACGATGTTCTATGCAATATAGATCCTTTTTCTGTCAGACTCGCTGTATGGACGCTAATATAACGCGGCCCTTTCACAAAAAAGATTTATATCAGTAGGGCCTATGCGGTGCTTTCTGTTAAGCCTATCTTAGGCCTAGATGAACTAAACAATGCAGGACACTTTCTCTTTGCCTTGAGACCTTTTATAACACATGATAACTATTGACTATGATAATTGATAAAGGACAGACATTTTCAAGAGTTTTTCAAGAGTTTTTACAAAACTTTCAATAAAGTTTGTTTCCGTGTTTTACTAAAATATTATAGTCCAACGTAGAAAATGTATGGTTTTATTTTTATACTTACATTATGCACACCAGGTGAGTTTTAAAATAATTTCAAGGGCTAGGAAGTCTGGTTAATCTTTATAAATATATCTTGCTATAGACGTTTAGGTCATTTTGCTAAGAACATGTTACCCTCGGTGATATAACGCTGGTAGATACTGTGAAGTTAAGTGTCTTCGAGTTCCGATCAGAATGGGTGACTTGAACGGGTGACCGTCCTTGGAATATAAAACCATCTAGTGCCCAGTCAGCTCCAACGCTACGATATTGGTAAATGAGAACCAGCTAGTGTTTAATTCACATGTTTATCATTCGGAATTGCAGTGTGATTCTCCTTACAGGTTTTATTTTAGCTATACTGCTACACTTATAGTTAATTTTAATGGATTTTCGTTTTAGTTATAGTTACAGTTATAGTTAGTATTACAGTTATAGTTATAGTTTCTGGATTGTTATTTAGTTACAACGTAGTTACAATAATGCTAAGCGAAATTGTATAGACACACAGCAGCTGTGTATATTAAGACGCGTTACACTTCAAAAGGTTTTGAAGAAAGGGTGAATTCAACTTCGTGAAACCTTGATACTAGAAATTTATCAATTCTGATGATGAACGGTAGCCATTCTAGAATGATCTGCTACCCTGTTTTGAATTATTGTTTTTACTTTGAAAAAATAAAGAATAAATTACACGTAGGCCTACGATAATTATATAAGCTGCAACAGCATTCAATATCTTAAAAGTATTATTCCTCAATATCGTAATAATGAAATATTGAACACTTTATTACGCCAAAGAGGCAGAACAGCAACTAAACGATAAAAAATGAGAAAAAGAGAAGAAGCATAGAACATTAATTGCATCCCAGAATCCACTCTGAATCTTTCTATTCTTGCCTCAAAACTGTCCTTTTCAGCCGTGCTGGGGTCGGGAGCGCTCCTGAGTAGTAACCTTGAAGGGGCGCTATAGGCTATAAATCTTTGTAATGAATGAATGAATGAATTAATTATAGTCCACAGAGCATTAATTATAGACCACAAAAGCCCAGCTCTGTGTACACAAGTCATCAAACTTATTCTATGATTTTTGTGGGTTTTACGACGTCTTTCTTTGTTTCTAAATGTAATTATATAGAAATATTTCTATCTGTCAAGAATTTAATAAACGTGCCTCAAATAGCCGTGTTACTGATACAATATTAATATCATTATTAACTTTTTCAATACTAATATCAATATTAATATCAATATTAACTATTTCAACTCTAGAGGTAGTTGCGTGTATGCTGCAGCGCTGGATCTCAGAAAAGCCTTTGATAGTGTGAATCATTATAAATTGTTTAAGAAGTTACTTAATTATGATATACCAGTACCTATTGTCGACATTATTTGCCATTGGTATACCGGTAGTAAGTTTTTTGTTACGGTTAGATGTAATGGTAGTTTTTCCTCTAAGTTCCATGTTGGCAGTGGTGTTTGGCAGGGCAGCACTTTTTCCCCTACACTATTTAACTTTTTGATGCATGTATTTGTTTTCAATTTGAGGCGTACTGACATGGGTTGTCATATTAAGAATCACTGCGAAATTGAAACCTACAGTGATATTGATTTTGAGGAGTTTCTAGCGAGGGAAAATGTGTTTCGTTTACTATTCATCTTTACGAATGCCATCGTGGTGCCTATAACTGTCTTCTTCTTCTGGTGGCTCAGCGGAGGTGTCATCCGCATTAACAATGCGAGGCCAATCTGTTATGTCTTTCGCCTTCTTCCCTTTAAACTGCCTCACAAAAACGCTGTCATAGCGGTCTATAAAGCTATTTGGAGGTCCTCGTATCCTAAAGCCTGTGCGACTTTGTCTGAAAAACTCAGTTTGTGACAGAATAATATTGCAGTGTCGCGATTACCGTCGTTTGTCGCAAGATAATATTATTAAATCATTACGTGTCACCACAATATTAATTCTCCGAAATAGACTATATCAAACAGGCTACGCTTCTTAAGATATGAATAAGAAATAGCTGAATTTTCTCGAATGGGGTTTTAATCTCTACTTGATTTTCTGCTACAAATTGCTACAAGCATCACACCATTCAAATAAGATTGTAGGCTGACTTCAACCTTAAGTAGTGAATAGTTAAACAAGCAGCTAAATTATTGGGGCGACGTCTTCGGCTGTTTTCTGTGACAGGCTGCAGTGGAATAATGACCGTTGTTCCAAGCAACATGGCAGTCCATGAAGGCAGTGAAACTGTCTTACAATGCAGAACGAATGCAACACCTACAACTAATACAGGTAGACTAGTGTGGCGAACACAATTCTCTGAACACGACGCCATCATGACAATCTACACAGGTCACAAATTTGCTGCAAATATCAGCAAGGAGTTGTATGGCATCAATAATAAGACTAAAGGACAGTTCGACCTCAGAATAGAGGCTTGCAACTCAACTGCCAAAAGATACTTCTGTGAAGAACCAGGAATCTCGAACGCTAGTGCCGAACTCATAGTCTTGGGTAAGTCTCATTTGCTTCCTAGCTAATTTACCCTTCAAGGAAACAGTTGTAATATTTACCTGTTCTTAATAATTAAATACAGACCACATAATGTATGTCTCATTGCTGCTAAAAAATAATTAAAGTTACTTTACAATTGGCAGGTTTAGAGTTTGAATGGGTTAAAATTGATTATTAGGGCTCTGGATTATTATATCGAGTTAAAATCACATTAAAATCGAAATGAATTACAGATAGGTTTGATGTATTTTTCATGTTGCTTCAGCATCCGATCCAGCATGTTCCATTATTAATGACAGAACCAGTGAGCTTAGGATGGAATGTCGTATACGTTACGTTGGTAACTGGGCTCCAGTGATGGAATGGCGACAAGTATCTGGAGAAATGGAAAATGAAGCGAAACTCATCACTGATGGAATCACCAGTAACACAAGCAAATACACCGTTGTTTCCACATTGACTGTTTATCGGAAAGAGACAAGGTCGAAATACATGTGTACAACTAGGTTCAACGCCAATGGACGACCTCGTTCAACAACAGCAACAAATGTACCAGAATATTCGTACAATTGGACTTATAAAGATGACACACTTCTTACATCAAGCAGTAAGTTAATGCTACTTGGAATTTGGTTGATTATAGCTTAATGTTCTATCTCTAAAAGAACAATTTGAAACACGGCATCGACCATTTCTCGCTGTTTGAACCAGTTGCATGCGATTGTCAACATCCAAAATATAGTGGCAATTCATCATGCAATTTGATATTGTAAATAGATGCTGATTCTATTGTTGGCAGTTTTTCATTGTGGACTGCATGACTTTTGTGCATGCGACGCTGTACACTAGCCTATATAGGTCATTAGATGGAAATGCCAGTAGCATTAATATGGCTTTCGTTTTTCAGTTAGGCAATGACAGATAAGTCCAGTCGTACATGTATAGATTTTAATATTAAATGGAAATCAGAGTCATACCGTTCAAGTCTTAATGTATGTTTGAGTCATAAATCCGAATCACATAATTTTATAATAGTCATGAATCATAAATTGTCAGGCTATCATTTAGGAATCTCTCAAAGCGCTGCCCAAACCTTTCTGTTCAACCTCAACTCATTTCTTGATTAATTTTGTCTTAGTTTCCGTAACCTATTGGCCAAACCTATCCCTCTTTAAAATGTTCAGTTAGAGTTGCATTTATGAAAGATTCAGTCAATGGTATTTTTGTTTGAGATTGAGCCTGAAAGGTAGCCTGCTATCAACAAGAACACGACCCAACGTTTCTTTATACATATTCATTCAAGTATTTACATAGCAACTCTTCAAGGTATTTAAACCAGTGGTAACCACAAAATGTCTCTGTTACGCAATGTTAAGTTCATGCCCGTGTCGCTTCAAATCTTTTGTTCTCGCCCACATGGTTCTTCAATGAGTCTTCATCCAGAGGCTTCCCTAATAATCTGCCTTTGGTGGAGTTCGTTGACGAAACAGGCGAGTTTCAAAATGAATCTAGTGGGGGGGGGGGCTGTATTAGTGTTTTTCAGACAAACTGATTTCTATCAATATTGACTCAATTTTAAGCATAATGCCATTTCTCAAATTTAAAGTCGATTGGTTGATGAGTTTCGAATTATTAATTTCTTAATTATTGACACACTTCGTACACTAAGTAGAAAGCTAACTGTTTTTTAAATTTACAAGTCATATCCAGACGCGTTTTTATAGCTAAATATTGAACTCAAGTAGCTTTAGTTAGACATGATTATGCTTGCAAGTGGGAATTAGATCAACAGTTTTATTAGTTTGATATTAATATCGTAGATTTGTGAAAACTAGCTTACAGCTGTTGGCTTTGCATTAATGTACATAGAACTGCAAATTTTGTTTTGATTGAAATACGTTTCTGTGTATCTGCATAAGCAAAAACGACATGCTATTCTAAGTTTATGTCGAGGAAATGTAAGTGCACAAGTAGTTAACAAATGGTTTTGCCGTTAAATAATTTTCCTATAACTTTTTTATACTGTAGGCTATCCCACAGGGACATCAACTCCTTTAGCAATTTCCAGCAGCGAATGGATTTCATTGAAAACAACAACAGTTACTGCTTTTGGGCATTCAACTGAACCAAGCAACTTTGACATCGTGCCAATAATTTACGCATTAGCGGCAGCTTTTCTCGGAATAGGAATTGCCATATTGGTAGCACTACTAAGAAAGATATATTGCAAAGGTTGCCTATTAAAATATTATTTCACAATATATAATTCAATTTTCAAAACATTGGTTTTAAATTAGGCCTTTAATTCTCTAAATCTATTGTTATTTCATTCAATAATTAGTAGCACCTTATATTTCACGCAGTAATATACACCATTTATATTTATATTAAATTTTGCTTCTAGTAGCGGCATGGCTGTGTTACGGCGCCATAGGCCTATAATAATTGTCGTCATTATTAGCCTACTATTATTATTATTGTTATTGTTATTATTATTATTATTATTATTATTATTATTATTATTATTATTATTATTATTATTATTATTATTATTATCATCATCATCATCATCATCATTATTATTATTATCATTATTACTATTACTATTATTATTACTATTATTATTATTTAACATAAAAGTCATTATTCTGAATAAGTAGGCCAACAGTTTCGTAAATTTCAAATTTACACAGCGCTGCTCTAAGCTAGGGGCGCATTGGATAACACACAGGCATAGAGAGCGAGAGGTACCGAGATCAAGTTCCGTAGGTGGACATGCTTTAATGGCTGCTATTAGCGCCGTGTATTGCAGGCTGTCTGTTCTGCTAGTAGTTAAGATTTATGTCGTCTGTTATTTGTGTTCTTGTGAATTGTTTAATTGTCATAACATGTAAATGTACGTTTACATGTTATGTTACAGTTCGTTTGTCAGGCGCTTCATTAAAGAAAATATATTATTATTATTATTATTTTTTATTATTATTATTATTATTATTATTATTATTATTATTATTATTATTATTATTATATTCCTGTGCCCACACCTAGGAATAACGTTGGTCAGCCGATTCGCAGCATTTTATACTAATGTAGATAAACGTCTTAAATTAATGTCATTTTAGATTCAAAACAGACGGACCCGCTGCACAGAAACAGACTCAACACTGAAATTGACCCTGATTTTTCAGGCCCAGTAGAATCCCAAGCGACAGGAACAGCATCAGTCAGACCAGACTATGAAGAGATATCTGACGACAATTTTGGCGATGCGAAACATTTCAACGAAGAAGAGAATGTCGACTTTGAATCTCCTACAATAGTTCTTCACGTTCCTCCCATAGCAACCAACAAAGCGGCATCTGTTCAGCGCCAAATATCAGTTTATTACAATGTAGCTTCAAGAAGACGAGTGAATACGCCTCCAAAAGAGGAAGAAACAGCACCTTTACCAGCTCCATACATCAATGCAACAGTTGCTGATTCTTTCCCACGACCACATGCGCTTTTGCTACCACCGATTCCATACGCTAATATATCAAAACCATGTCCTACAAAAAGAAGTAAGGACTCGTGCAGATTGTCAAAACCAATCCGGGATCTACCAAAACATCATCCACATGAGTGCACTGAAATTTCGATGGCCTCATCCCCTGAAGACGTAATCCCATTTGAAGAAGATTCGAATCTCATATTAGATTCTACATATGTAAACGCACACGAGGAACAGCAGCCATGGCCTAAGTTCATAAGCTCAGGTTCAGATAAATTGACAGAAGGTATTCAAAGTACAGCGGCGCATGAAGACACCTCAATTCTGACACCCATAAAGAGCAATGAAGACGATATCAGCGCAACAATTAACAGCCAGGAACTTATTACAAAACTCCCAAATTATGCCACAACCGAATCGTTCTCTGCTGGACCTACAAGACGCAAAGTAAATTACGAGGATCTTACAGAGCGCATTCTTCCTCCACCGCCAGTCTACGCTTGTCTTGTTCCAACACCCGACGAAGAAAACTAATACGCTGCAATGATCAATATGCATCTAGTCGGGAGAATACATTTATATTCCTCTGTATGTCTTTTCGTCATTATGAAGACAGCTTTTAAAATTTATTTGCAATTTTATTCATAATCATAAACTTCATCGCCATCATCAATGTCGTCGTCATAATCATCATCGTTTTCACCGTCATCATCAACAACTGTAGCAATAGCAATATGATTAATATCTGTATCTTTATCATATTCAATGGCGTCGCTTAATTTTCGTTATCTAAGCTTGATTGACTGAATCTGTAAAAAGCACATTATGTCATGTCAACTACATCAGTGCTTCCCAAAGTGGTAGTCTGCGGACCGGTGCCGGTCCGAAAACCCTTAGTTGCCGGTCCTCAAAGTGAGTCAAGAAACTGGTCAAATTGTCTCAGAATCAAGAAATGGCTATTAGCCTATATTTTTAAAAGTCATAAAAACACTGATTAGGCTAGCTTTAAAAGTAGCCTACAATAAAGTCATAGAATTGGCTAAACATGCATTTAAATCCATTATAATACATATTTGAGGAATTTATTTTAGATGATCAAAAAGAGAAATAATTAACAAATTGGGCACCGGTCCTCCTGCAGTGGGAAAATTCCTGCCGGTCCGTGACACTGAAAGTTAATTTGTGCCAGTATGACACCGGAAAGTTTTGGAAGCAATGAACTACATAATGCGTCGATCATCGTCAGCGCTGGGCTAAGGATATCACTTTTACACGTTATCAGACCAAAAGGCTTCTTCCACTTCCTTTCACAAGTTCAAAGATGATGTTGCTCATCCTATATACATGCATATTTTTTGTCAAAGACGTCACGTTTAGACTCATGATCATCTGTATTAAATGTGTTCCACGTGCAGCTTTCGTACTTGTGGGTCAGTTACTAAGTTCAAAATTATGCAACACATTAACGTTAAACGAAGAAAATATTGCCACTATTAATTTGATCTTTGTATAAAATTCTAGGCGTATGCTATGTAGGCCAACTGTGTAAGCATAGACTCGCCGACGTTGCGTGAAGAAGTGTCAATGGATTTATGAAGGGTTTCGCGCAAACCCAGTGAGACAACATTGAGAGTATTCGGAGCTTAGAAGTGACACCGGCGGAGAAAAGCTGAGTAGGCTACGCATTAGAAGTACACGTTAGCCGTATGTTTCTCAGTCTCGGGTGTCTATGCGCGTATGTCAGCGACTTTGAAACTGCATCATTGTATTCTTTGTTCTATTTAAAATGTGTAATACTCAAGAACTGTGTGCCTTGTTTGAGTTGCGCTATCCTGCGGAACTGTTAGCAATAGTTTCTTCATTTAACATTATTTAGGGTGAGGCCCGATAGTAGGCTACTCTAACAGCTTCTGAGAAATGTCAAGTGACAATGCACATAGATTATTAATCGGCCCGTTATAATTATTCCTTTGTATAAAACTAAACAACTTGAATATTTTACAAGTGCTAAGATTTAGGCCTAAACATTAAAAATTATCATGAAGATAATGTATGTTCAAAGTAACTACACTGCTAATATTAAACGTTTATTGAACAAAATTGCCGTCATTATTCAGCATTAGTTGTTGTTAAAGTTACTAAACTTGGTAATTAACGGATTTCTAAATTCTTCTGTGGCACTATTACTGACAGTGAAGAATACGAAGGCAAAGTGACTCGAAGAAGATTCAGTTTGCGAGAAACATCTAAACACACCACGAATTTCACCTCACACAGCGTTGCTAGCACCTGAAGTTCAGACCAGATCCTTAGTAATTTAAGTTTCTATACCGATGGCTCATTGCTACAAATAAGGTTATGTCCCTCACAAATAATAAGGTGTTCATTATATGGAAGACCCTAGATTCTCATAATGCACCCTTGTTGCGAGGCATCCAGGCTTTTTTATCTTTGCCCACCATGAGCGTCAAAGTACCGGTACCAGCTCCATATAAGAACTCAGCCAGGTAGTACGTAAGATTAAAAACAGGCGAATTTTTGTGTTCAGCGGAATTTTCGAATTCCAAATATCCTGATTAAGTGTCACAGGCTACCTCCGCCGAGGAAGTCTGTGCCTGTCCCAAGCCAGGATAAAGGAGGAGGGTTCTGCGGTGGGCTTGCAACCCACCCAGGTAAAAAAACAGCCAGCAACAGAAACAATGCAGAACTGTTCAGGAGGACCTGAGATGTCTGGAGATGACGGTGGAGGATGCTGTCGAGGTGGCGAGGGACAGAGAGGAGTGGAGAAGCTGCGTTGCCCGATGTGCAGTCCTGCACGGGAAGGACTAAGGTCTAAGGTAAGGTAAGTGTCATAAAGACACGGGCAAATGCTATTCCCGGACGTAGTTCAGGCTCGCTATTGCCATCAGCAATTCGATCCAAGATAGGTGAAAACTCATGCCAGTTCTACCATGTTTTCCACAACCTGTACACGATCTAACAGTTGAGGATGCTGTACCGTTGTCTGGATCTTGTTGGCCCAGTTAATTTCCAGTTCAAAGTGGCATACTTATCAGTCTAGTATCTACAACTAGTATCTGGAGGTTCAAGAGTAGTCACAGGCTGAAGTTCAGCAAGTGACACACTAAAATGTAAAGAAACCGTAGGCGTGTAATGCGCTTGTATATTCATGGGTAGGTCTATATCGCAGCTCAACTGAAATCCTTTAGTGCAGAAAGAATGTAACTGTAAGAGCCACTTTCCATTAGATTTGCAAGCGGGACCAGAAAGCAATGAACCCACTCAGAAGCCTAAGGGGTCAGGGATTATTTACCTCTAATGTTGTCCTCCACGTCATGGAATAAAACCTCCTACATCATGTACACAGGGCCGGCCCTAACCCAAATTGCGCCCCAGGCAAAGCATGCATTTGACGCCCTCTGACCCCCACTCCACGGTCCACCCCTCGTCACAACCCAATGATGAATCAGCCAGAACATTACGCTCAACTGAGTTATTTATTATTATTTCCAATTAGTACACTTAACCGTGGATAATTTGAATTTTTGGAAATTTTTTGGAATTGTAAAAAGCGAAAACACTTCGAATAACAGAATAATTCGAATTACCGAAAAAGAAAATACATTTATTAAAAAAATTATTTGTTGAAGTAATCATACATCTTTTTCTGCCTGTTGCTTTTCTCCATCAGGTTTCAGTTTATCAAAAACAATAAGCTGAAAGCAATTTAAGCAAATAGGCCTACCTGCAATATTAGGAAGTACTAGCTCATCACTGGGCAGTGGGCACTAACACTAACAGGTAAAGTAGTTTCAGTTTTGTTGAAATTGTTGGAAACCTTCCTTCTTGCTTTTTGATACTATTTTCTGTTTCTTGTTTTTCTTACAATTCTGAGCACCCGATAACTTTTGACGCTTCATATGGTTTGACATAATATTAAAAATAAAATTTCAATTTAATAAGATCAAAACTCTGAAGCGATTTGTAAAACCGGGTTTAGCGTCGGAAATTATATTAACCGGTTAGCAGTTGGCATGTTGGCCGAATCTCATCCAACTTCTATTGCGCCGTAATTGATTGTTATCCAACTTCTATTGCTCCGTTATAAATTTTCATCCAACTTCTATTGCGCTGTTATTTATTTGTGTGGTGTCTGAAATTGAAGTACTTGAGAAGGTGAAATGAAATCAATAATTAGGCTACTTTAAATTTGCTCTATAAGCAAAAGTTTTGTTTTCATTTGAAAACATTCATTTTAATTGTAAAAATGTAAATAAATGTGAAAAACATAAGGCTGATAAAACATATTTTTTGTGAAAATGGCGCCCCTAGATTTTGGCGCCCCAGGCAAGTGCCTGCTTTGCCTGTGCCTAAGGCCGGCCCTGCATGTACATTCAGGCTCACAAGTAACTGTGGAGGCCAAGTGGACACATTAAAGGTCTCTGGCTTCATTCTGGCCTCCTTCTATATAAATTTAGAGTATAGCAAAGGCCTAGTCTTTGTTCGGTCCGTCTGCACAGTGGATGTTAAAATCAAATACACACATTTACATGTGTACTTACTTGCGATGATAATTTAACACGCGCAGTCGACTGATGTTCGTTCTCTTGTTTTACGATCTCGTGTTGCTTTGTTCACTCATCTTGTTGGTTACAAGGCTCTGTACTTAATCACGTGTTTTACGGCATTTCTAATAACTCTTTACCATCTATCATCCTACTTTCATTATTGTCGTGCATGTGCATATCATTGTAATAAATTAACTCGGCCGCCTAGACCACGATACTGGCGATATAGCACGGCGGAAAGCGGATGAAACTATATCTGTTTGGCGATCCATTAGCAAATAAGTTACATGATCGTTACGATAAGATTGCAAGTCATCTAAGTATTCTTTTAGCGGATATCATGTGCCACTTCAACTGCAGGCCTTTTTCTGTACTCAGAAAGTGGCATCGTTTGTTGGTAAAATATCCAATTAGTAATTAAACATGAAGACTTTTACTATCTGGCTTGTGATAGCTTTTTCGATCTTAGGACAAGGTAAGTTGCGACTGTTTAAAATTTATATCAAACATTGCAAATAACTCGGATAACGATAACATGTATTTGCTTTGGGAAATGTGCATCCTTAAGAGTGTGTACTGTGGTTTTATGTATTTAAAACCACCTTCAACATGTTCTTGGGATTCCGCTGCTAATTGTTATAAAGCTTGAGCAATTGAAATAATATAGCGCATTATTTAATGATTGACTGATGCAATGGCTCTAACTCATCAGTTCCGAAACAGCACACCCTTTCAACATATTCTTCTAATGCCATCAATATGTTGAAATTGGCCTAGATGACAAGCAGAGTTATTAACCACAGCTGAACTAAACAGTTAAAGCAGAGCAGGGGTCACTTTAGATCCTTTGTATCATTCTTATTCTTATGGTACTTTTTAAGGCTCAGTCACACAGCAATATGAATTTGAGGCACAGTCGGTCAGTCGCCACAACTGATGTAGAGTAGGTGGATACCCAAATCTTTTAAAGCCAATAATAAATAATGATTTTTGAGGCCTTTATTGGGGGGAAAAGAGTTGGAGAAGCATTGGCAATCGGTTCGATTCTGATATTATTAATATTAACAATAATGGCAACAATAATAATAATAATGTTAAACTCATCCTAACCAAAGTTAAACCCGACCGCGATCTAATCTCAGGCACTGGGTCAGGTTTGATCCTCTCGATGCAGCCAGAATTCAGTCTAATAAATTCACCAATATCAATGCTGCTTATAGTAAATACTGACGCATTGCTGCATACACGTAGGTATACGACCACGTTGAAAGTGGCTTGTGGAAGACTATCATCGAAGTTTTGAAGTGTTTTTCCGTTTGAGCTTCTCTTAAGTCAAAATTCATCCCTCTAGTCCAGTGATTTTCAATGGGTTTCCGCGGAACCATTAGGTTCTACGGGCGACGGCCAGGGGTTCCGCCGCAGTTCGAAATAAAATCAAGAAACAACAACTGAATTTGCAAAAAGGTTATCAATGAGCAGAATATTTCTTGAAACTTTGGAAGGGTGGCATTCACTGCATTTAGAAAATGAATGCCTAGTGTAAGGTTCCGTCACTGCAAATTAAGGTCACAATTAAGGTTGAAAACACAGTGACTATTCAACATTTCTAAACGACCAAAAATTTTCCAGTGTCTCGGAAGAGTATTGTCACCATAACAAGCCGGTTATTCACTAGTGCTCACTCGGATTTTAATGCGATGTTAATGCGCGATATGTCAAATAGGATTCGCTTGTGATGTCAAGTTTGTGATCTTAATGAACGCAAAATGCCAAAAATTCAATTTAGTGAAAGATGATTATAAGCTTGAACCAGCATACTGTAATTCCAACTGCACTGTAAGAATTTAAAAAATGATTACTCTAGTTCATGTAGTCTATCTTCAAAATAAGTGACGTTATGTTACTCTCGACTGTAAATAAAGATAGACTTGTTGCTGTTAGTTTTGTCTACGGCGTATATAATTTTGAACTTTCACTGTTCATTGTAGTGCATCAGTTTGTTATGATATTTTGTTTAATAACTGCTTACTATGCATTGCAATTGCAAAATTTAGTGTGGGTATTTGTTTGCGCTAATGCAGTTTAGTTACTTATTTACTTACTTACTAACTTACTCAACGTTCCAACTTGCTTTTCATTTATTTACTTACTTCAAATCATGGACTATGAAGGTTCTTGTTTTCGGCGAGCAGTCGCGGTCTGAAGTTGACTTTGATTTCCGTACCACATTCTCTTTCCAGAGTGCAGTGGAATGCTGACAGTCGTTCCAAACAACACGGCAGTCCATGAAGGCAATGAAACTGTCTTACAATGCAGAACGAATACAACACGCACAGCTAATACAGGTAGACTAGTGTGGCGAACACAATTCTCTGAAAACGACACCATCATGACAATCTACACAGGTCACAAATTTGTGGCAAATATTACCAAGGAGTTGTACAACATCATTAATACGACTAAAGGACAGCTCGACCTCAGAATAAAAGCTTACAACACAACTGCCAGGAGATACTTCTGTGAAGAACCAGGAGTCTCGAACGCTAGTGCCGAACTCATAGTCTTGGGTAAGACTCATTTGCTTCCTATCTAATTTACCCTTCAAGGAAACAGTTGTAATACCTGTCCTTAAGAATAAAAAACATGCCACATAATGTATGTTTGGTTGCTGCAGAAATTAATTAAAGTTACCCTACAATTCAGAGTGTGAATGGGATAAATTTGACTATTCGGGCTCTGGATTATTATATACATCGTGTTCAAATCACATTTAATTCGAAATAAATTATAGATGGGTTTGACGTATTTGCAATTCGTTTCAGCATCCGATCCAGCATGCTCCTGTACTAATGACAGTACTACTAGCCTTCGGATGGAGTGTCGTATACGTTACGCTGGTAACTGGGCTCCAGTGATGGAATGGCGACAAGTATCTGGAGAAATGGAAAATGAAACGAAACTCATCACCGATGGAATTACCAGCAACACAAGCACATACACCGTTGTTTCCACATTGACTGTTCATCGGATAGAGACAGGGTGGAAGTATATGTGTACAACCAGATTCAACGCCACTGGACGACCTCGTTCAACAACAGCAACGAATATTCCAGAATATTCCTATAATTGGACATATCCGATTGACACACTTCTTACATCAAGCAGTAAGTTAATGCTACTTGGAATTTGGTTGATTATAACTTCATGTTCTATCTTTAAAAGAACAATTTGAAACTCGGCATCGACCATTCCTTGATGTTTGAACCAGTTGCACATGGTAGTCAACACTTAAAATGTAATTAAACTTAGCACTTTAGTTTCATATTGTCAATTGAGGTTGATTCCTCTGTTGACAGTTTTTCGTTGTACACTGCACAGGTCATCAGACGGAAATGTCAGGAACATTAATATCGCTTTCGTTTTTCAGCTAGGCAATGACATATAAGTTCAGTCGAACATACATGTATGGATTTTAATATTAAATGGAAATTAGAGTCTTAATATATGTTTGACTGTTTGAGTCATAAATCCGGATCACATAATTTAATAATAGTCATGAATTAAAAATCGTCAGGCTATTATTTCAGAACCTCCTAAAAAGCGCTGTCCAAACCTTTCTGTTCAACCTGAAATCTTCCCTTGATTTGTCTTATTTTCCGTAACCTATTGCCAAAATTTGTAGTCAGAGTCGCATTTATGAAAGTTGCAGTCAAGGTGTTTTGTTTGAGATTGAACCTGAAAAGCAACGTACTTTCAACAAGAATACGACCCAACGTTACCGTAACTATACAGCGGCAGACACAGTCATGACATTGTGTTCAACTTAACCGTTAACACAGAGATACACGACGCTTTCTTGTCTAGTGTTCTTAAAAGTGCAATGTTCAGCTCATACTCGTGTCGCTCCAAATCTTCTATTCTCGTCCAAATGGTTCTTCGTCCTTAGGGGTCTATTGTAGTCTTCCTTTGGTGGAGTTTAAAATATAGGTCGATTAACATTGAAACTTGTGATTTTATTGGGTCTGTAGGCCTACTAATGTTTTTCAGATAAACTGAATGCTAGCAATATTGGCTCAATTTAATATTGTTAAGCAAACTTGCATTTTCCAAATTTTGAGTCATTATTGAGTTTCAAATTACACACTTGATCATGAACCAACATTGCTTCTGTTTACATTAAATATATAGGGTACAATTTAAAGTCAATTGAGTTAATAGGAGAATGTCCACTAGGCCTATGTGTTAAAGCTTCCTTAAAAGGCTCATGTATTATGTAAAGAACGGTGAAGTCGAAAGCGATACTAGAAAATTGAAACGCCCAAATAGGAAATAGCGCTGACTACCTAAAGTCCATTAAAACGGGCAATAGGTAGGCCCTACTGGCTTTAACAACAATAATATCATTATAGTCATATAATTATTATGTTAGACCCAAGATTGGCTGTTCTATTCGGTGAGGTGTTACGAAGCTGATGCATAGTTTTCGAAAGGAAGATTACTAGTCTCCAGTTAAATCGTAATAATAGAATTAATTGTAGATGTAATTGGAGATTTATATAGCGCTACTTCAGGGGAACTAATGAGAGGTCGTCCCCGTCGTCTATGCTACCCGAATGCTGTCATCGGTAATAAACGAGATTAATGTTCATAATATTAATGGTAATCTCGAAAATTCTGAAGCTGTACTCAAAAGGTAAACAGAGGGCACCAGCTTATTTACGAGCACTGCGTCGTTTCATATGGTTTGTGTACATGTAGAAATACTAAGTGGAGGTTCAAGTCCAGTAGCTAACGTTCACCAGTCAGCAGGCAATGTTCAGACAACTAGGAGAGTCACAAGTGGCAGGCCCGTGCACACGCTGAACCTAACCAAAGTAATCCCATCTTGAGTTAACAGATGACACGATGTTCAGAGTCCCTGGACCGAGTAACGTCTAAGACGTCAGACGATAATGTTCATGGGAATAACCTCACCGTCCAAAGTGGTTTCTCATAGGTAGCAAATAGCGTGGCGTCCGGACATAGCTCTAGTGTTCAGGTTCATTAATAATTTATTACGGAAAGTAATTCGACTGATAGTATAACGGATTCTGGTAGATGGTCAGTGTCATTCCAAGCCATTATAGTTCCAAGATGGCGTTGATAGATATGCAGGTGTGAGTCGCGATCATCCATCTGGAACCTGTCATCGTCTTGACTTAGAGATGGACTATCAGAGGTGAAAAGAACTTAAACTACGAACACGAAACAATATCTGGAAAGCATAAATCCCACAACAGACTTGTGTAAATAATAACTTATCACATTAAGGCCAGGGGGGGTTGGAATGATCCCAGGTTTTTTGTCGAAAACTTGTTCCATATAGAATATAATTTTGACATTTTAGTTAGCTGTAGCAGGATCATTTGCGCACATTTTGAGGCGAACTTTAGGTATCTCACACCAACAAATAATGCAAACACGGTCAGAGGGGGTCGATACAATGACCTTAGTTTTTCGACTATAGCTTATTGATATTCTTCCTAGAAGAGAAACAAATATAGCCTTTTTAGGGAATGCAGGGCTTCATTTAGATACCTAAGTTTGTCTAGGAGAATTACTATATTGTCGCGTTTAAATGTGGACTATTTTTATTCTAAGAAATTGGCATGTGAAAAACGCATTTACTTTTATCCGTGTAATAGTAAGAAATTATAACAAGCGTGCATAATTCTGTTTTTCAGTGCGTATTCTGAATCGTCTTCCAGAGAAGCAAATATCTCATTCTTTAGAGGGAAATAAGGCTTCACTCCATGTTTGTCTTTTGAAAACCGGAAGTGATCAAAATAAATAATAATACGCGTAATCTGTGTGTTGATACAATTTAAAACCTATTCTGATTTGCATGACTATTCTTTGCATACATGTTGGATGTATGTTTGTATCTTGGATACATGATCATTTCAAAACACGCATAATTTTATATTTGTTTATCCAAAAGTACAAAAATGTACGCAATAATATAAAATATCGCTAATTAAGGGGGTTCCGTTGTTAAAAGTGGTGTAATTTCGAGGTGCATTCACATAATGTACAACTAAATATACCATTCTGTGCAGAAAGGCATGCTAAATCCAATGCTGTATTACAAGCTATGATATGTGAAACCAAACACGAAATCCAGGGGGTCGTCTCAACCACCCCCTTGGTAGCCGATGTCGCAAAAAAACCTTGGTAGCCTGAGGGTTAACAATCCGAACACAAAGGAATCATCGACGATTTGATCGCATTGAGACGAACTCTATAACAACATGACAAGTGAGGAAATCACGGTCAGATCATGAAGTGACGGTGATTAACATGATAAATTTGAGGCTAATCTATCATGAGGTTAAAGATAACAAGCTTAGGAGAATAACTGTATCGCCGAGTTGAAATGTGGACTACTTTTATTTTAAGAAATTGGCGTGTGAAACACGCATTTACTGTTATCCGCGTAATAGTAAGAAATTAAAAAATTATTCTGTTTTTCAGTAACAGCTGAATCGTCTTTCACACAGCAGTTCTCAACTGATACCGACATCCCTACTACTACTACTACATCAGCTGACTCATCTAACGTTGATAATTTAAAACCTATTCTGATTTGCATGACTATTCTTTGCATACTCTTGGTCATCATGGTTTGCATCACATACAAGAAAACTAACGAAGGTAAACGTGAAATATCGCGAGTTCTCACATAAGAAAGGGAGGGATAGGAGAATGAGAGGAGAGAAAGATAAGAAGGGAGAAGAGGGATGGAAATGCGGAAGAGACAGAGGCGGAGGAGCAACATGTGATTTTCTGCCTAGAAAGGACCTCATTCCGAACTCGCGCGTAGATGCTTTCTATATCTCTATCTGTTAATCTACCTATCTAACTATCTTTCTGTCTTTGTTTCTTGCCATCATTGTTGTTCTATCTGTCTGTCTGTCTGTCTATCTATCTATCTGTCTCTATCTATCATCTATGTTCTGTCTATCTCTGTCTGTCTATCTATCTATCTATCTCTATCTATCTATCTATCTATCCATCTGTCTGTCCTGTCCATCCATCCATCCGTCCGTCCGTCCGTCCGTCCATCCATCCATCCATCCATCCCATCCATCCATCCATCTATCATAGCATCCATCCACAACATCCAATCTATCTATACCATCTTTCTGCTATCTATCTTAGACTAAATTCCAATCAGAGGGGCCGCCATAAGTATAGTTTCTGGATTGAGCGGCGGCATTATAGGAAGAACTGAGGATATGCGGTATTCAGAAGGAAGTTCGTTCCAGAATCTAGGTGCAGTGTGGGATATGGGTCGGTTGGAGAACATGAGATGAGTAGTGACATAGGAATGGGAGACACTGAGATAGGAAGATTACCAGATGGAGTGGGATGGCTGGATGGTGAAGAGTTTGCAAAAACTTTAGAATTTGATTTAAATCAGTATTTGCGTGTTAAATCTAAGTAATATATTTATTTACATTAGTATTTGTGTGTAAAATATAACTAACTCCAGGTAGCATGCTTTGAATCTGAAGTCATTACAGACCTGCAGATAACCAGATAACCAGTTTCTGGCATTTATGGAATCATAAAAAAATAATTGTGCAATGTATGAATTGTAGGATGCATATCGAAGTGTCTTCATTCAAATCGGACACAAGATAGAGCTGAAACGAGCACCACAGTTGCACCAAATGGTAGGCCTATTGTAATTGTTTCAGTAACAATAAATGACCCTTCTCTAAATGCTCGTCATCGCAACTTACGTCCCAACACCATGGAGAAATCCACGTACTGGAGATTTCCTGAAATTCCGCTGCGAGGAAAGACTAACGAAGACTTAGGTGGTGTACATGTTAACTGGTAGTTTCAGTGCAGCATTTTAACCCGTACTGCACTGTTATAGGTTGTAAAAAATATTCATGTAAGTTTGAAAGCGAGCTTTCAACCTCAGCTCCAGTACTGGTGTACTGCTCAGTCTCGACATTTAACACTAGCTTACTACCTTTGATCTTCACTGAAAGTTCACTCATTCTAGCACAATGCATCATGGAAGCTTGTAGTGGCCGCGGTCTCTCATTCCAGAACACGAACGATGCAATCTGGCAGCATTAAGCTTTTTCTACTTTCCATGCCTCTATTTCACAATCGGTTGAATACCATTCTGTTCGATCTTGGACTTGTATGATCAGGTCGGGAGCACCTCTGACGAAGTTTCTCGGAGTGCTATACAAATAGGCACTTACATGTACAATAAAAATTCACATGTCACATGATCCTTTCTTTCTGATTCATTCAAGGCCGTTCTAAGTTCAGCTGGAGACTATTGCAGGTGTACCCACCTGGATACGCCCTCACTGCCTACAGCGCCGCTCGAGGTATCGACCTGGAGTGCGATTGTAGCTGGCGTTAGGAGCGGTCATTGCTAGAGCCATTTGCTGTTATTTCCAGGCGTCGACGAACGCATAAGCCCACGGGTGACCGATGAAGGCGGAGACAACACATACGTGCCAGTTTGGCAGGGCACCAATTATCTACAATTGTGCCCAGGTCTGTGTAACCGGATCACAAAATACGTTCTATCTATCTATCTATCTGTCTGTCTGTCTGTCTGTCTGTCTGTCTGTCTGTCTATCTGTCTGTCTATCTATCTGTCTATCTATCTATCTATCTGTCTATCTATCTATCTATCTATCTATCTATCTGTCTAT
>JACEVL010000375.1:72500-241205 GCA_020284085.1 Aporrectodea caliginosa
GGTAGTGCTCCGTCCTACTTATATGATCTCTGTCGCCCGGTTTCCGACTTAGCCTCTCGTCGAGCTCTGCGCTCTTCGACTAAGGGGGAGCTATTGGTCCCTCGGGCCCGCTCCTCGGTCAGACAGCGTCGAGCCTTTTCGGTTGTTGGCCCCTCCACTTGGAATGGGCTGTCGCTTGCGTTACGCTTACTGCCCCGGAATGATTTGCCTGCTTTCTACCAACTTCTAAAGTCCTTTCTGTTTGGCCGTGGCTGGGCTGGGAGCGCCTCTGAGTAGGTTTCTTGAAGAGGCGCTATATAAATATAGAATGAATGAATGAATGAATGAATTGAACAATACAATTGTAGGATATGAAACGAATTGTGATGAAAAGGTGGCATGCAAAATTTAAAAATTAGTTATAAGCCAACAACCGTTTATCTATCAGAAAGAACTTGAAATAAGTGTTTTATTTGTAAATAAGCTTATTATTCTTTTAGTTACTTAAATACAGTTGGCATATTGATCATGATTTAGAAAGATGGTGCTTGGTGTTCATGGGTGCTTATTTTAATTCATAATGAAGCTATTAACGCGTCAGATGCGCAATTTTTGCAATTTCTACAAAAAGTGTCAAAACCTAGCGACCTCTAAACATGCTCAGATCTCTTCAATTTTTTCAACACAGAGTCTTCTAGTCAAGTGTAACAGGGGCAGCCTTGTGGAGCAGCATATTTTGAAAAAATATATTTCCCCATGTAAGTTTGGACCAGTCTATGGTCATGGTATAAATAGGTTACTTCATGATTTTTTCGTTTTAGTACATTAAGTACCAAACTCGTTCTATTTTCAAATGAATTGTACTCGTGGATTCCACACTCGTAGAATTCATAAGAAAATAGAACTCGTGTGGTATTTCCGGTGTAAATACGACAGAAATCATGAAGTAACCAATACTTAGTTGTAAAACATTTACAAGGTTCGCCATTACACCACACATTTCATCTTACTTACTGAAATAATGACTCTTAGGTCAAAAAACATGACGTCACCAAAGTATGGGTTCAGTGTGAAGTGCGCAGGTTTTTCGAATCAGAAACGTTTCAATATCAAGAAATAAATAGGCTTATTTCTTAGTTAACGGAAAACATTGAATAAGAAACAATAAAATAATACGTTATGACGACGGTAAACTTTGGAACATCGAAACGTGGAAAGCGAACGGTGATACATCGAAACTACGAATACTGGAGAAAAGGAGAGAACGCACAAGGACAAACACAATGGCGCTGTTGCAAACACCAGGTTTTCAACTGCAAAGCACGACTGCTAACAGATGCAAACAACGTTGTGATCGGAGATCAGTCACCAGACCACACCCACAGCGGTAATGTCTCAACAGCACTTGCACGGGCCGCTATCGCAGATATGAAGAAGAAAATGACAGAAACTATAGCAACACCAAGTTCGTCTTCCGGTGCGGTCATGGTTGATCTGGGTCCACATGTGTTGATGGCCTTGCCCAAGAAAACTTCTCTCAACCGTGTTCTGCGTCGTCATCGTCAAGTTGTATTGTCAAGCGGTGATAACCAGCAGACCTTACCACCAACACCAACTAATCTCAGCTTTCATTTCCCATCGAAATTTATCAATTTCCTATTATTTGATTCTGGATCGGGAGATGATCGGCTTATCATCTTGGGCGATAGAATGCTTCTTGGTGGTCTAGCCAGATCCGACATCTGGTTGGCTGATGGCACTTTCAAGGTGGTACCCTCCATCTTTTTCCAGATGTACAGTATACATTTCCAGTTCATGAACGGAATTAATCCTGCCGCAGTATTTTGTCTATTGCCGAACAAGACCCGAGCAACCTACGACCGTCTTATAACGGAATTGAAGAATCTGATGCCAAGTGCTGCACCAAAAACGATTTTAACCGATTTCGAGTCAGCGGCAATGGGAGCATTTTCCCATGCATTTCCCGGAGCTTCCATAACCGGATGTACAGTATTCTATGATTGTGGTTAGTAAGTGAATTATGAAGCTTTAACGCACCTTTCATGGTATGGTCATGGTATAAATAGGTTACTTCATCTCAACCAGAGTGTCCTTCGCAAGGTGAATGAATTGGGTATGAAGAACGATTACGAAACTGACGATGTGCTACGTGGAAGTGTTCGATGTTTATCAGCACTCGCACATGTACCGGTTGATGATGTTGCTGAATCATTCGACTTGCTAGCTGAAGACATGCCAGAACATGACAGAATGAACGAACTTCTATCCTACTTCGAACACACCTACATTAGAGGTCGACGACTCCGAGGCAGAGGCCACAATTATGGCCCAGCCATGTTTCCAATCCCGATGTGGAATCAGTACGAATCAGCTGGAGATGGTATAGCACGTACCACAAACATAGTGGAAGGCTGGCATCATGGCATACAATCACTGTTCATGTGCACTCACCCTTCACTATGGTTGATGATTGAAGGGCTGGAGAAAGATAGTCAAAAGCAGAAGGCAGCATTCATGCAAGCAACTACTGGTGCCCAGGAAATTGGTGTGAAGAAATACCGCGACTTGGTCGAAAGAGTTAGACGTGCTGTTGGTGGATACGGAGAAACAAATGTGTTATTGTACCTTCGTGCAATTGCGCATTTGTCGCACAATTAAAACTGTTACTACTGTAACTACATCTTATTATTAATAAATCGAAACTTAGTTGTAAACCAATTAGTAAAATAAATCATCGTGACTTTCGTGGTGGCTATGTGCTTTGTCGACATTATGAGTTTTGGAAGCCGAATACATGTCATCGTGGGGAGAATTGTCTTTTTGCCCATAACTATGAGGAACAACACCTTTGGACTCTGGAAAAAGATGGTTGCTTTGACATTGCTGAATTCATTGGTCAAAATCGTTCTCAGAGTGCGGCACCACTGTTCTCTGTTTATGGAATGCTGGAGTAAAACTTTGTCACAACTTAAAGTTAAATAAAATAATAGAAATTATTGAAATGCAACATTTGTTTTATTTCATTTGATAATGTGTATTAATACAAGGATATTTCTGTTACAGAAATGTAACAAGACCGATAGTACTATAACTTCACAGTCATTAACTGTTACAGTAAATTCTTCGCTTTTCAGTGAACTAGTCCCTTCCCTACACCATCAGGACCTCTACACCTACTACTGCTGATAAATTTCAAATAGATGCTTCTTCATTAATTTCAATTCTTTCCGTTGCTTTACTTTATATCGTAATTTCTATTTCATTTGATTGAATGGTCCGGGATGAATGGTCCAGGATGAATGGTCCAGGATGAATGGTCCAGGATGAATGGTCCAGGATGAATGGTCCAGGATGAATGGTCCAGGATGAATGGTCCAGGATGAATGGTCCAGGATGAATCGTCCAGGATGAATCGTCCGGGGATCAATAGTCCGGGGATGAATCGTCCGGGATGAATCGTCCGGGGATGAATTGTCCGCATACCGGCTGGCATTTTCGCCGATCCAAGGTGAGTACAGCAAAAATTATCGGACTAATCAGGGTAATTTATCGTTTTTGCGCTCTAAATTATTTTACATTGGATAATTTTAAATAGAAGTTGGATTGATGACAATAACTCTTGCTTCAGTATAAGTTGGAATGATGAAAATAATTCTTGCTTAAGTAGAAGATGGATTGAAGAAAAAAAATGATTCTTGCTTAAATAAAAGCTGGATTGATGAAAAATACTTCTTGCGTAAGTATAAGATGGATTAATGACAGTTATCCTGGACATTGGTATTGAAACGCCATGTATATAAGATTATTTAGACAGCAAAAACGATAAATTACTCTGATTAGTCCGATAATTTTTTGCTCTACTCACCTTGGATCGGCGAAAATGCTACCGGCTGATCGATCATCGATTGCATGTTTTAAAATTAAGCTGCGAATGCGTTCAATAAGAATGAGCTTATTAATGTTGAGGTAGAAGAATATACTTACTTACTTATTTATCTGAAGGCTGTTTCAAACTTTCAATTATCTGTTCATGGTTATAAAACATGGGAACCGGTACAAGTTCTTATTTCTGCGCTTAGTTCTTCATGCTTCTCACAATGACTGCGCAGTACTGATGATAAAAATTATCCAGAACATTTCCTTTGAAGTATTTATATAAAAGTGACGTCGGAAGGAAGAGTTAAACTAGTAGGAAAGACAGTGTAAAATATTCAGTAAAATTATCAAAGCTAATTAATTGGAAGCCAACTTGTGTATCGTCAAACTTCGTCAGTCACGTTAAGGTGTGTTCAAGTTGACAAAAAAATCGCATTTCATGCAGATAAACCACATAGAACCAATTTGGATTAAGTTTCAGCACTAGTGGTCTCAACCTTTAACATTTTACAAGGTTCAAATGCTACAGTGAGCTTATGCAGTAGCAATGTTGGTAAACCTGTATTTTAACGTATTTTATTGTTTCACTTATCTGGCTGCTTAAAATAATGGAAGTTGGATTGATAAAAATAATTTTTTTGTGTAAATAGAAGTTTGATTAATGAAAAGAATCGTTGCGTTAAAATGGAAGTTGGGTTGATGACCGTTATCATTGAAATAATAAAATACACTAAAATACTGGATAAATTCAGTGACATAATTAAATACGCTAAAATGCCGTTTTACAGCAATGTCAATAATTGAACCATGTATTTACCTATGATTGTGGCGTTTCTTCCTGGTTTGTGGACTGTTCTCACATTTAGCATATGTGCGGCTTTAGGTATTGTACATGTAAATGTAAAAGGCTACTACAGCTTTAGATATTGTAATGGGATACAACAACTTGCTGTAGCAACTTGCTGTGCCTGTTTAAAATTTGACAAATTCCTGAAGCAAATAATTATATATGTATCGAACGATCGATTATCGAAATCTTATTCTAATTGCTAATCGATTAGCTGCTGCTAATTCTAATTCTAATCGATTAGCTAGAAGATTTTACTAATTCTAATTCTAATTGATTGGCAAATTTCAGTAGCTAATTAATATTCTAATCGATTAGCAATTCTTGCTAATTGTATCCATCTCTGGAATGTATGTATGTCTGTCTGTTTGTCTGTTTGACTGTCTATCTTGCTTTCCAGTGGCAAACCCAGCTTATACATGTACATGTAGTAGCCGTGTCATGCAAAGATTCTGTAACCTGAAGTTTACTCGATATTTTATAAAGGATTTTCTTTATGACTGTCAGAGTGTCAGATCCTTTTTCGTGTAGCCTGAATAAAGGAGGACGACTCTAATCGTCCTTTTTATGAGACAGCGTTGTTAAACAGAAACAGACAGATGTAAAATCCCTATCTAACGACCCTAGTCCACGTGGTTCTATTTGCACCGTGTGCTCGCCTCCAATCGTTATGGGTTTGTAAATTGTGGACATTATGCGGTTCTCCTTTGGTACTCATTTGCTGGATTGCGCTTTCCCAATAAACAGTCTGCTTTTCCGACCAAGGCAAACAGATTCACCACTTATTTGACTTAAATGCAAACATACATACATAATTACACACATATATATAATATACATAATGACAGCATAATTATATATAATGAGCTTAGTTATTAGTTAATTGATAGTTAAGCTAATCATACAGTAGCTTTGTAAATAAGAATAAAGTTTATTCTTATTTACAGTTGGTTACATTACATTACATATTACATATCTATTCTCAGGTGGCCCCGGCTTGCGGGACCTTCGGCCCCTATCGCGAGGAAATATTTATGAATTGTTGCATTGTTGTTCTCGAGCTCCCGTTCAGCCAAAAGATTCTCCAATTTTGTTAGCACAATTCTGAAATACGTAGGTCTAACGATCTCTCCGCAGCAAGTTACGTAAATAGAATGCAATTGGTTGTTACATTAATGTACGTATGCATGCTGCATATTATGTATTTACGTTTGCATGTAGACTATGCAATGTATGCATTTAAGTAATAGTGTGTATGTATATCGATGCATTTGTAAATACTCCTTCCTTCCCACCAGTCTGGTTACAGGGCTTACCACTCAACAGAAACAGCCCTCCTCTCCTTGCTTTCTGATATATATTCAGCTGTTGACAAGTCTCAAGTTACTCTTTTGGCTCTCTTTGACGTCTCATCAGCCTTTGACATGGTCGACCATGAAATTCTACTACAACGGCTTGAGACCTCCTGTGGACTCAAGGGTCCTCCTCTCCTTTGGCTTCGGTCCTACTTGTCTGATCGCACCCAAATGATCATCTCTGGTGACTCCAGGACTCAGTGGGTCCCTGTTATTTTGGGTGTTCCTCAGGGTTCTGTCCTAGGCCCGCTCTTATTCATTTTATACACAGCTAATATTCCCTCTCTTTTCCCTAACCACTCTGCGACTGGCCACCTTTTTGCTGATGATGTCCAAGCTTGTGTCCATGGACCCCCTTCTGCTCAACTCCTTCTCGCTAGTCAAATTGAGGCTCTCTCCCAAGATCTTCATCTCTGGATGTCTTCTAATCGTCTTTCCTTAAACTCTTCTAAAACCCAGCTAATTTGGTTTGGAACTCCTCAGCAGCTCAAAAAACTTGACTATGCATTACTCTCTGAAAGGTTTCCTCGTTTTACCTTTTCGTCTAGTGTCCGAGACCTGGGTGTCACTCTAGACAGTTCTCTAACTTTTACTGAACACATTGCCAAGCTTACTCGCTCTTCCTACTTCCAACTAAGGCGTCTCAGGGCTATTCGCAAATCTGTTTCTTCCTCGACCTTTACCTCAATTGTCCACGCTTTCGTCTGCTCTCGAATAGACTACTGTAATTCTCTCCTTGTTGGTCTCCCTAAGGTTCGCCTATCTCCTCTACAGTCAGTACTTAATGCTGCTGCTAGACTGATTGCTCGTCTTCCTCGATTCTCTCACATCTCTTCATTCATGGTTGAAGAACTTCACTGGCTCCCTCTATCTGTCCGAATACAATTCAAGGTTCTTATTTTAGTCCTTAAGTCTCATCTGGGTCTTGCTCCGAAGTACCTTTGCGATCTCATGCTTCGCCCACTCTCTGCCACTTCGCTGCGTCCTCTCCGATCCTCTGATCGGCTTGACCTTTTTGTTCCCCGTGTCAGGACTGCGATGGCTCAATCCAGATCCTTCGCCTGCATAGGTCCTTCTCTGTGGAATGGACTTCCTCCACCGGTTCGCTCTGCCATCCTTTCTGGTAGTCTCTCCTCATCGTTTTCGAAACGAAAATCCTGCCTTTTCCCTCGGGTTGCTCGCACTGGGAGAGCTTCTGAAAGGCTTTGCTGTGAGAGGCGCTTTATAAATAGCCAAATACAATACAATACAATACAGTATGTATATATATGTGTGTACGTATGTGTGTAAGAAATCGGAAGGACTTAAAAGACCTTCGCATGAGCGTCAACATCTTTTTCCTTCAAAGAAAGCACGTTATACATTTTAATTTAGGGCTGTTGATCGATTAAAAAAATTAATCGCGGTTAATCGATCGATTAAAATTTTTAATCGCAATTAACTGCAAATTAATCGACATTTCATATAATTTCGTCAAGTATATTAATATTTTATATAAAGCATAAATAACTGAATGCTTACTTGCTGTTACAAAACAGTGCTAATAACCTGTGACTTAGGCATATTGAATAATTCCATTTAACTTATTGAACAGTTTTGTATAACAGAAACAAATGAATAAACAGATAAACACTTTCAAATCAGTCAACTGCTGAAAGCAGGTTTTTTATTTTGAGATACCGTTAAAATTATATAAACTTTTGATAAAGGTGAAATTTACACATGAACTGTCATCAGACTCTGAAGGTGAGCCACTGTTCTCTCATTGCTCCTTCACAAAAACAGTTGTTCAATGATAGACTAGAATCACTAGATAAACAACGTGAGAAGGATTATCAACCATTCGAACTCCGCACTACCAAAGTAACCAAACTCAAGAAAGAAAGACCGGAAACAAAACAGGCAGCGACCCATCGAGGCTGACCCGCGAGTATACTCAAATTAGAGCTGATTCATTTGGCGCATTACCTTTAACGCTTCAATCACAGATTATCTCTACTTTGCGAATCGAGGTAATAATAAACCGGATTTAAGTGACGCGATTAACGCGTTAAAAAATTAATCGCGAATTTTTTTAACGCGTTAATCACTTGCGCGTTAACGGCGATTAATCAGCAGCCCTACATTTTATATAAATAATTAATACTTTTATATATATTTAAACTTCAGGATCAGTATCTTCATTGCCTGTGGCAAAGCCCGATCAAGGAGATGAACCAACGCGTTCCTTAAGGGCAAGTGTTTATCCTAGCTCTAATGAATTTATCTCGGTAGCCTAGAGGTGTACCGAGGTCTTGCTCAATTTGTCATTACCGGCGACTCTTCTTAGTTTCAAAGTTTCTACAAGTAGCTTTGTTACGATTGCTTTAATGCTTCATATTCCATCGATAGTTTTATCCAGTAGGAAGACATGATCCTGTACAAGTTGTAACTTTAGTTTATCTTAAGTGACATTTTATTATGATAAGTAGGCTATTTATAGCCAAATTTACTGACAACTGGCTTTACATAACGTAATGTGTCGGCTGTGTGTCAAACAGTCCCTTGCGATTTTCTGTCCATTCGAATTAAAAGCAAAGAATCTTATTGTATGATTTGTAAAGAATTATACACGGTTTTGACGAAATATTAAGATTTGAATATTGTCAGCGTTGGCAGTCACGATGATCCGTCTAATCAGAGTCGACTACCTAAGAACCTAAAATAGTGTATCACCTGCATGATACAAGTAATGATGCCTGTTAGGTAAGTGCAGAACCTGCAGTCACGTGGCTTTGCTATTGTGATGGTATCGCAATCGTACTTGTAAACTCCACATTTCTAAAGCGCCAGCCATAAGCTTAGCGCCGGGCACCAGCTTATTCACGAGCGCTGCGTCATGTCAAAGGGTTCTCCAGTGATGTCAAGAGAAGAAGCGAGTCCAGTTGCCTATCGGACAGTCATGCATTAGGTTCTGCTGTGAAAAACTGAACTTTTCAGGTCGATTCCGTATCAAGAAATGCCCTCTTTCACGGACGGATTGAAAACAATTCAAAGGACAGTATAGAACTGGAAGTGTAAGGACATTCTGATGCGTTGCTATCAATAGACCAAGTATTACTTATGGGTTTGTGAGCGGTGACCGTGAGCAGCACGTACTTCATATTTAGAACAATCCTTAACAGGGACTCTGAATATGGATGGGAATTCGTTTGTGGTTTGTTCCTACGTGAGACAGTAAATGGAGTCCGTCTCCAGCTACGCGTGTTGCATGCGTCTATACTCTATACATTAAATTCTTATTCTTGTAGAATTAGAAATTGAAATTAAATCACACCAGGGAAAAGCGGTTTCTAAGTTTCCTAAAGAAATATCATGATACAAACATTCCATGTTGAATTTCTAAAACTTATTTATCATGTAAGTGTGTAATTTAGGCCTATACTACTAAGAGTTAAGACTTTAAAGCAATCTGCATTTGCTTCCCAGTCACTTTTGGCCTTAAACACTAGTCATGGAAACATTAGAGTGTTCTACTTTGGCCAAGTAAATTGCAAGTGTCGTTAAAAGGTGTTGATTTGTCATCAATCACTTTAGTTGCTTAGAGATTGTCAAAGTAATATATTTACTCCTATTTATATCGTGTGAATTTAGTACATTGGCGACGATGGCACAGTGTACATGGAGATGAACGGATTCCGAAGACAGCCAACCACTGCACCACAGATCCATCCAACCATGCATAGCTCTGTTGTGTACGCCAGAATCGATCACACACTGTCGCCTCCACCGCCAAAATAATGTGTAATTATTGTAATTTCAGTCACATATTTATATAGCGCTTCTTCGGAGAGAGAGACTCTTCGGAGACCCTTTTAACCTGACAACACAAAACCGCGATCGAAAATATATGGATTTCAACCGTAAAACTGAGTAGAATTTCAGAAAGGCCTGAATAATCTTGTTATTGTCGTATATTAACGAATTCAACAGCAATGAATTCGTGTTATACATTATTGAGTGTTACCAACAAAAGGGTCTCTTACGACTGTTCACAGTAAAGTATTGTCACGAAATAGCACGTCATGACTGCAGCTGACTTTCAGTTTCAAAGTGAGTCACAACATAGCCTTAATACGTCCTAATATGTTTCCATAAATTTTGTACTTGAAATTTTGCCATATACAGACCTTTCTTTATGTCGTTTTACTTTTTATGACTCGTGCATAAAATGGCTGCATTTGTGTTTGCTTCTAATTTGCCTTTAACCAGATGTACATAATAATTTAATGTTCTGGTCATAAAGACACAAGGAAAATTTTAATTTGATTTGTGATGACTCGATTGCTTTCGGTTTGCCTTATTCAGTTTATGTAACATTTCCAGAAACGCAATAGCCTATTTTTAAAAGTTTTGCATCTATTGTTTTAACAACAATTAGCCTTGTCAGAATTCTGAGCTGTAATAGTTTGAACTGGCCTCAACTGATCGAAATTACCTAATTGTAAGTTTCTCTTTTGTTTTCTTAGATCTAGGGTTGCAATATAATTAATGACAGTTGTTTCCGCTATGAAGATTAAAATGGAGTTTTGAAGATACCGATTTGATATGGTGTTTTAGTCTTGATAAGTATGCGATAATAGAGTTGTTAGCATTGCAATATTATAGAAAACCGAAGCATAGCGCCTTTTTGAGAGGTGTGTAATGGGGTTGTATCAATAAGCAGGTACAGTGTTACATGCATGCATACAGTCATGAGTATATGCAAACAAAGAGACATATAGGCCTATAGAGACACTTACGCGCGCACATACATACAATACATGCATAAATACAAAATTACACATACCGGATGTACAACATTGAAGTGTAGACAATAATTTATTTAGTATACAGTGATACTGCAATCCATTCCCTCGTAGAGACTAAATACTGGATCATTATGGCAGACAATGGTGAGCTGTTCTTGACACCCAAGAGACTTATTTTATTTTTCCGAATCCTATGCGTTTCTGAGAAAAACAATTATCTATGAGGCAAGATGTTAATTGCACATTGTTAGCCTGATAATTGACTGGTGAAACATCTATTGTCAACTGTAAAGCGATATCTTCAGTGGATATAGATTACTTTGTAACATAGCTTGAATGTATGTTTAGATAATACGTTCATGTGTCCTAACAAGACGAAGTAAAACATGAACGACAAACACCCTTCGACTTAAATCATTATAATTAATGTTTCATACTCCTAATAACCATTATCAATCCGATGTAGCCTTCATCTAGTTTAAACTATCATATCATAACTTAGCCTCTTGTCAGCTTTCTGCACTATTCTATAAAGCGATGTGTGTTTTACTTTCTTTATGATAAAACTTTAACCGGTGTTTTGCTAGAACTGTAAGTCTGGTATTACATATATCTTAATAATAACCAACTCAATAGCTCAGTGATGCTAAGGCATAGGTTTTCTTATTTAAACTATAGACGGATATAAATAGTTATCTATAATCATCTTTATTTAAGTCTGATGGCTATTACTATGACTTCTGTTAGACATAACTGAATTGTTCATAATTATAATTCTGGTAACAATCTATTCTGTGCTATTAAATTTTCTCTCACTCGTTTCTCTAGTGTCACTGTAAGGGTAAGATAATTACATGAAGTTGAATTAATTAATGAGTTACTAATGGACCATGACATGGAAGTGGAGTCGACTCAACAGCGTGATTCCCTAATTCAAGTAACTAACGCTTAAGTTTGTTGACTATACATTGTTCACTCAATTTAGGCAAAGTTGTTTGCACGCAATGCTCTTTGTCACTGTCTTAACGACGTAAGTTAAATTGGAGGAGACAGTGGCCAAATTATGCAATGTATTGACCCACCCTCTCTCCGGGTTGTTTGGTTTCCGTCCATCGCCAACTCTGCTACAGATTATAATTATTAACCTCATCTAAAGGAAATATAAAACAGTTGCGATGAGATAATTTAATAACCTTGTGCATATCAAAGGCAAAATATGTTCCACCTTGTACCACGATCTAGGTCTATCACAGAAATCTTCATTTGGGTTTGGTACAAATGAATCAAAACTAAACTGCGGTCTATGACGGAATAGGCCTAATAATTCGGCTCAACAGTTGAATAACGAGATACAAACTGCTTCTAACGGAGATTTCTGGCGCTTTATAAATGCTTTAAACACGAACAACGCTAAAAAGTTTTACCCAGTTACAGCTTTTTATATTCTATTTTGGGGTTTTTAAAATTAATTGACGTGTCTCGATAGACTGCGTATAAAATGGAAGGGCCTGTTTTAATTACCAAAGACTGACCTTGAAGAGGTGTTACGTTACAATCTACATGAAAGTGACGTCTGTCGGGTCTGAGTAGGCTATGGGAAATTGCTTTTTGTAAGGCCATTTTACGAATGTTTTCAGCACTTAAGACTATCGGTAGTAGGCCTATTAATCTTGTTCAGAGTTTGAAACTTTTGAGTTTGTTTCAGAACATTTGAAATTTGACAAACTTTCTTGACATAACTACAAAAATGTATTCGCTAGGTCTTCTCCAAGTTCTCTGCCCATGGTCAGGTTCAACCGTACAATGGCGCCACCCCCTCGATCCATCATCCAGCAGCATCCGTCTAGGTCTTCCTCTCATTATCCTTCCCTCCAATTTAGTTCTCAGTAGGGAATTGCCTCTTAATATGTAACCAATCCACTTCCTCTGTCCCTCTTTCATAGTAGCGATAGGAGATCTTTCCTCTCTCGCAGGGCCGGATTAAGACTTTCGGGGGCCCTAAGCCAAGGGCACATCCGGGGGCCCTAACCACAAAGCCATGGGAAAAATTATTTTGAAGATTGGGAGAACAAATTTTTCTTTTTTACTTTGAAATTTTTTTTTCCTTTCCCGTCTTTTCTCCAGAAGAAAATTGACAATCTGACCGTTGGGGCCCTCAAAACGCAGTTGGGGCCCTCAAAACGTTGTGGGGTCCTTTTTTCCAGATGAACATTGGTCAATTAGGACCCTTTCACAATATGATTTTATATTTCCTGACAGTTTGGCCCTCAAAACGTTGTGGGGTCCTAAGCCATGGCTTATTTCACTTATAGGTTAATCCGGCTCTGCTCTCTCTACTTTAAAGGCCGTCCATAGATGACGTCACGCACCTAGGGGAGGGGTCGGAAATTTGTGACGATGTGTGACATGGGGTGGGGGGGTCTGAGAGGTGTGACGTCACATCAGGTCTATGTAATTAAATTTAACAATTAACAACAATTTAATTTTAACAATAACAGCACTAATTGTGAGATTAAATTTTCATTATTTTTTTATTATTTTAATGTATACGGGTACAATTATTAATAATTTTCTAATTATTTCAACATTTGGTCACCGTTAGATTTTTAAAATATGCATGCTCTCCCTATTTGTTCCACGAAAGAGCATTTTGCTTTGCCATGCAAATTTGGTTTTAGGGGTCAGAGCTTTGTGACGTCATTTTTCAATGGGGTCTTACTTTTTGTGAGGAAGTGTGACGATGGGGGAGGGGGTTCAAAATCGGCCAAAATTGCGTGACGTCATTTATGGACTGCCCCTTATACAGTACCACTTCGTTTACTCGCTAGGTGGCGAACCGAATTATTGGTCGACATTTTCTATCGGTTCGATGTGAAAGCACAAAAATTAGTAGGCCTACTATTCAACTATTATGGTGTCTGTCACACTACACTAGACGGGCGATATATAAATGGATAGATGAATACGAACATGCATGCGAACATAAGCAAGACAATATTATTATTCTGTTGATATTACATAATGACAAGAAATAAATCCTCATGCTTCATTCTTCCAACTGTTCAACAATGCTGAAGCATTGTGCAATGCCCTACTGAATCAAGAGATAATTATGCTAATACCAGAAAGTACAGGAGCAAAACCCTCAACTGCAAGAATATTTAGAATATTATTAAAATTAAATCAACATAAAAGTTGCTTGCTTTGAAATGGTCACCTCCAAATTCATGATGTTTTCCATTGGCTCATGATACGAAGATCTGTTCTCACAGTTAACTTGGCTGCTATATATTTGGATTCATTCAAACGTGTTTGTCAACAGAAGGTTTTCCTTATAATCTTATAAGTTCCGACATTAGAAAATCACTAACGCTGAAGCTGTAGCACAGCATCAAGAAATTTTTCAGGTTGCAGCGATCACTGAGAGCTGACCCTATATCGACGATACCAAGTATTTTCCTACCATTATCAGCGTATATAACAACAAAAGTGTTCAAGCTATAGAAGTATGTGAAGTTGTTTAAGCGATTTTTATGATGCCGAATTAGAGTTCTTAACTTGAACATTTATCACAGATACCGCATCACTGAAATGCATTTTAAAATTCTGACCTCTGTCGTACTTTCATATTAATTATTTCACAATTTAACTATTTTTGCCACAATTTCAGCTAGCAAAACGTGGTTCTACATTGGCTTGAAACGTCATTGTGGTCTCTAACTGCATAATGCAAATATAATATTCATAAAAAGTTTGAAACAGTATGTACTACATTTTGCTTCTTGTTTGTCTAGGTGTTGTGGAAGAGTGCGGAAATAAACCAGAAATAAAGAACTCATCAGATGCAGCAGCAAAATTAAGGTCAAAGCTGGGGTTACGTCGAAATGAGAGGTTTGCCTTTGTGTGCTAACTAAAGAGTGACTAGGTAAATTTTCCCGCGGTAAATAACGCAGTAATGGGCACAATAATGTCGGTTTTACCGCGGTGTGGGTTTACTTTTGCGGCAATACTGCGGTAATGGAGAATGAACCGGCGATAAAACCGCGGTAATAATAATTAGTATGGCTCTGTAGTAATTTTGAAAGCAGAAGGCCAGTACTTGCAGCTGTGACTAGGACACTAAGTATTCTGGCTATTCCTGCCACAGAGACATCATCTGAGAGGGTGCTGTAGAGGATCGACGCACTCAACTTAGCGGGGATGGGGTGGGGATGGGAAGACTTGTCGCGGGCGAGGATGGGGACGAGGTTGTCTATAATAGCAAATAGAAAATTGAAATGATAACAAATATAAAATTAAAATGTTATATTATTGGGCAAAAACGATGTAAGACAACACTTGCTTATGAAGGCAGGCCTATGTCAATATAATAGGCTTGTCCATTATTATTGCTTTCTGTATCTCTATATAAAACAAACATGCAAAGTTATGATATATGATATTGATAATTAGTGAAGGATAAAGATAACGAAAGTCTTATTAGGATGCAGACAGCTGTAAAAACGCTCTAGCCTATAGCAAGAAAAAGTCATTAGATGAAAATATTATGAGCTTAGAGTATGATAAGACATTAACATCACTATGTGTCTTTTTGTCCGTACAATTCTGGTTTAAACGTGTCGCATAGTGTAGTGTAAGTCTCCACAATCAACATGAATTGCAGAACTGCCTGGTTTTTAGGTGTCTTTGTCGGGTCTGCCGACATTTAAACACACGACAAATAATCACGCGATACTTAAACACAGACACTTCAACACACGGCAGATAAACACAAGGACATATAAACACAAGGACATATAAACACAAGGACATATAAACACACGGCAGATAAACACAGCGCCTTATTCGACAAAATCTTTAAAATCGGTTTCGGCAAATTAATGAACCCTAGCTGTCTTATAAAAGTAAATGTGCGAAAAGTTATTGGTGCGATAAATGAGCTATTGCATGCAAATACTGGGGTACGTCTGCAGCTAAATAGAGACTAACAGCACTTCCTACACGGTCCTTCAAATCATTCACGATACTTCTTCCTCGGTGGTTGATCAACTCCCGATATTCCCTGCAGAAAACTAGATTTCTGCTTCTGAATATCTTTAGAGATTCCATCCAAGAAGGTCCAAAGAGTAGGATGATGACACTGGAACAAGGACTGAAGACCATAGTGCCATCCCTCTACTGCGTTGGTTGTTCGGGCAATTCCGTCTACTGCAGCTTGATATTGATTCCAACGTTGGATCGGAAATAAACTTGGTCCGTAATTTGCGGATGTACGTGTGCTCGAAATAGGACAGAAGCTCTGGCATTCGATCGTGTACTTCGCCAATGTCATCTGCAAGAAGCTCAAAGGCTTCTGTAACGTCATTTTCGGGAACAAGCGCCAATGCAGCTAAACATCGTACTCCTCCGCGAACAACATTGTCAGTTTCATAGGCTTGTTTAATTCCCACTTCATTCACTTTTCTCAACACGCTTTGACAGAGGTGAAAGTAGCTGTAATTATACAAGGAGTGCCTTGTGTTTAAGTGTCGCGTGTGTTTATATGTCCTTGTGTTTATCTGCCGTGTGTTGAAGTGTCTGTGTTTAAGTATCGCGTGATTATGTGTCGTGTGTTTAAATGTCATGGAACCCTTTGTCGTTTTTGCACCAGGTAAGTGGGTAACAAACTATTATTTTTTGTTACATGATATTCTTTAAAAATTGTGTTTTATTATAATTTACTTGTAGAGAAAATGCATGATCATACATTTATGTGAGTATGCATAAATGAATGAATGTATGTATATATATATGTACATTGTACATATGTGTGTATGTGTGAATGTTGACCTACGTATGTACACATGTATCTATGTTTGCTTCTTTTTCTGCTTGTAGGTATGTATGTATGTAAGTGTAATCTATACAGGTATGCTACTATGTGCATATGTAAGCATGGGTGTAGGTGTATGTATGCATGCATAAGTATATCTCTGTTTGTTTGTATATTGCGTACATGTAGATATGCATATATGTATGTATACAGATGCAACTCGTTTATTTTGGATTTACATGCGAATGTAAGTAATGCTTAATTCACAATTGATCTCACGCACGCAGATGCGGTTACTTAATAAATGAGTGAATTAGCTAAAAACAATGCAGCGTCTCCCATGCATATAATATTATACTATATATTATGTGTCACTTCTGATGAGTGGCTGATGATGAGGAACGGAATTGAGTGCATCAGACGACTGTGGCGTGGGCTGTAAGGCAAATAAATTCGATGGCTATCATTCCACTGTGGACAGTTTGCTATATTTTGTTTCAAACATTAAGTGAACTTTAAACGGCCTGTATGTCGTAAAATAACTTAATTATTGAGGAGTTACTCAATTTTAATCGGCGCCAAAGTCATGCACTCAGTTTGGCACTTACTGTGGGGGGGGGTTTCGGGGAATGTCCGGATACCATTGCAACAGTTGGCAGCTGAGTCACTACTGTCAGTTGTACAGCAACATCCATTTCACTAGGAGGGAAACTTTTCCCTCTGGCACAAATTGGAAGCAACATGTTGAAGTAACGCGGGTTTTGAGTAGGTCCTAATCGTAGTCGTAAGTGTAATCGTAATTGTGAAATTAGGCGTCGGCGCTTCATGAGAAACTACAGTCAGGGATGACAGAGACCGTGCTGCCGAACTCCCTGAGAGAGGGGTTTAGGGTAATGGTAACACTTCGGCACGATTCCCGCTACTCTCCCAAAGGTCGACTCAGCCTTTCATTCGCCACATTGCATGGGTAAAATGAGCAGTAGGGTGTGATGGGCGCCTGGCACGGCTGCCAAGCACAAACAGTTCAATGCGACTCCTGTAATAACTTGCGATCATCCGTTCATACTATGAATTATTGTAATCATACTATATACGGTGTGTCAGTTTGAAATAATAAACGAAGATTATAAAGATGGAGCACAGCTTTACAGGCCGTCACGTTATTTACGCATAAAGCATAAAGGTCTAAAACGGCTGAGACTCTTTTGACCAAACCGGGTATTGGTCGAGAACATAAAACAGACCGATATTTACTCGCCGAAGAGGAACCACATCTATCAAACCGCCGATGCCTTAATGATATCTTGATAAATATGAGCCGAAATTGTTGGATATTCCGAATTACATATGATATATGATTCTTTGTACATATAGGCAGTCAAACCAAATTGACAGTTGTGCCTAAAAGCGTAGCTGTTGAAGAAGGAGATGTTGCCATCATGAACTGCATGACGAATAACGATAGCAAACTGCTTTGGAGAATAATAGACGAAACTCACGCAAACACACCATTGGCAACAATTTATACGGGAAATAAATTTGCGAAGAATTATGCAGACTTCTGCGAGATTAGCAACCCAACCAAAGGACAATTTACGCTTAAAGTGAGGACCAGAAAGGATATTCCGTTGCATTACGTTTGTGACGAGGCTGGTGTGGAAAATTCCGGCGCTGATCTCGTTGTATTGGGTAAGTGTTAATGACTTTTTCACGAGGCTTGCTTTGCCCGGTCAAGTTCTTTGAAGAAACTTGATACTCATTTTTTGCTTGTTCCAGCGCTTATCACCATCATCATCATTATCGTCATCATCATTATCGTCAATGGCTTGCCCCTCTCCGGAGCTTTATCGTTTCAGCGACTTTGACAACCGTCTCGGTCTTGAGCTTGTCTCCAAGGCTGTATGCAGTCCAAAGTTCGATGATTAGCCACCCGACTCTATAGTACGGATTCATGAGTGCGTTGGGCACCCGACTGGTCTCTTAAAGCCCCCTGGGAGTTGGATATCCAGGCTGCTAGTGCTCTTGCATGGTCCTTCCTGCCATTACAACGAGTGAAGTGCCCAAACATCTGGAGTCTTCTAGTTTCGATCATCTCCGAGATGGTGCTCAGTCCCCGGCGCCTGAATATTTCTGCCTTAGTGATGAGCGCAGTATATGAAAGAGATTCTCCTTAGGCGCCTTTGTTGACACAACTCCAGCTCTTCTTCTCTATGGCCACCGTGAGCGATGTCAGTCACATGCAGAGGAACAGATCCAAGCACGCGGATTGTTTCATCCATCCGATTGTTTGTGATTCAAATTCACTGATTAAGGCTACATGTATACATGACGGCGCTTCTGAAATGCCTCGAACGCATTCTTTGTTTTATAAATCAGCAGTGTGCTTATTGGTTGAACACTCGATTCCGTCTGTTAGGCTAAGAATGCACTGGACTTTAATTAACTTGTGGCTAGTAAATTGCGATAAATTGAAGGAAATGTTTTACACCTTCCAGAGTCTAATCCACGCTGTGCCGTAGTTGACGATGGACGGGATCTATATTCCAGTGTACAGATGTGGTGCAGCGTTCACTTTGTCGGAAACTGGATTCCTATGATGGAATGGAAGATGACTTCAACCGCAGGAAACGAATCAACAGTCGATATTGGTTCTATTAACACTACTTCTACTAGTAACGTCTTGGTTTCTATTATCAACATAACTGCTGATTTGAGTTTGAACGGTAGCAAGTACACGTGTACTACGCGGTTCACGGAATTCAGTCGATGTCCTAAATATGCTGAACAGTTTGTGGGACGCATAAAGTGGCCGGTTGCAAACAACGTACCAGAATATTCTTCTACGTGGACATCTCAAACACTGCATATTGTAACAGAGTCAAACGTGTCGTTGTTTAGGTTGGATAAAGATTCATCCTTGTTAAGATCTCTTCCTGCGATTATAATGCCTACCGTTGTTGCAATGTGCATCGTTGGTTGCGTTTTCCTGTTGATCCGTTTCAACACAAGGCGACAGAAGATGAGTAGTGAGTCTATATTCAATTTATTGTATCGTATTTTGAATAGTGGATCATCGAATATCAAAATTAGTAGCTAATTACTAGCAAAAAATATTTATACTGTCCATTAAATACGAAGCAATTATAATATGTGTGTAAGATATCCACATTTACATGTATTTTCAACGACCAATTTATTAAACTTAATCTGTCATATTCTGATTGAGAGGGTTATACAAATGCCTAAATTATTTAACAGTAACGGCAGGAATGTATTGAAATGTGTTTAAGAAGTCCATAGCATACTTCAGTTAAGGTTAAAATTGCACAGAGGGGCCTACAAGGCCCTACATGTATGCGACTTTGGATAAGGCATAAATTGCAAATAGGATTTTCAAGCGTACCTATTCATGTGATACAAGACAAAATTGTTCATTCATTCGACAACTTTAATAAAAAAATGAAATACACAACTCTAATTATCTAACACTTAGTACTAGGGTGCCACTTGCACTGACAGCTGACGTGGTAAAGCACCCTTGAAGTAGCTCGCTATGCATTACAAGGCTACGTCTGAAGATTGAGGATAGTTGAAAAAAGAAAACAACAGTTGGCACCTTTGTTATCATACGTGTATTTGTAATTGAAAGTTATCTTGTTCTCTCTTTGTCATGCAGAAGAGAGGCTGATGTTTTCAGGAAAACCTAGTTGAACTAAATATACTGCCGTGCTTTGGCAAAAGGAAACAAGTCCAGTTTAAGGTTAAAATGACATATCTGTATCATTTTGGTTCAAGAAGCAAGTCCAACACAATCGACTATATAAATAGTTATTATTGCATGTGGTTCTGGCGGAAAAGCAGAAGCAGAAAGAAGCATGTCCAAGTAGTACTGGAAAATTCCAAGGCAAAAAGAAGCAAGTCCATGCGTATGTGATGCATACGCATGGACTTGCTTCTTTTTGCCTTGGAATTGCTACGCGTAAATTCAGACCGATTTTCAGGCCTGAGTTGTTTTTCGCATTTTTCTCAGAAACTAAAATCTGTGACTTGCTTCCTTTTGCCAAAGCAGGGCATAGCACCCACACATTTTGGTGCTATTATGTTATTTGGCAAGATTTCTATTTAATTAAATTTAGATTAAATACTTGAAGCAAATGCGAACAATAGGCTAATAGTCATTTCTTGTACTGTTTGGTTGTAATAAGTCTGTCAGCAGTAAATAAAAAAGCCACTGCTTAATTATTTCAAATGAAACTGTGAGTAGTATAATTGACGTAAAAAGAACTTTCTTAAAGTCGAACAATAGATCATCTTCAAAATCAAACAATAGGCTAATCTTAGCCCTAACCTATCCACATCGTGAGCCGCCTCCGAAAGTGAAACAGAATGAACGCCAGCTTATTCAACGCGATATAGGCCTAATTATAGTCTATGCATCGCTATAAATTATCTTATTTTACGATGAAGCTCATTATCAGAAGGTTATGCAATTAATTTAATGCATATTCTTTGTTTGCTATAATATTTTATTATACCAGGGGTCTCCAAAGTTTTCCATCGGGGGGCCACATTGCTGAATTTCTAAAGCTCTACGGGCCAAAACTCCGAAGAAAAAAAATTTCTCTGTGCGCAGCTGTCCAGTGAATTGTGAGTAATGCGATGAATGCTTGGATTCATAATGTCTCTCGAATATTGTAATCTTTAAGCACTGCAATGGTGTCATTGCATATCAGGCACAGTGCCTTACAAACAGCGACATGGATTTTGGCAATATGCATGTCAGAGTACAGCGGCGTAAAAATTTTAAATTTTCCCAATTTAGTTTGTTTCTTCAAGGAGAGTTCCGCCGGCCACATTAAAGACCTTAGCGGGCCGGATGTGGCCCGCGGGCCGTACTTTGGAGACCCCTGTATTATACTGATCTGACATGGTTTGATTTCACAACGTGTGGCTGTTTTAGATTTGTACGCACAAAATTTGACATCAAACACCGATGATGCTCTTACAGCCGAGTACGTGGAATTAGATGGAACACCAAGGGCAGCAGCAGAAGATATTCATGTACTGCCAATCTATAAAGAGATAATTGACGGAAGTGAGGGATCCTTTTCCAGAGTTCCATGTCTTAACGAAGGCCCTTCTTTCACTCAGGGAGAGTATGCTGTTGCAGATGACCAGTCTTGTCTAACGCCTTTTTACACTTCTCTGTTTACCTCATCCGAATAATTTTAGTTTTCAAATTGATTTACTTTACTATAGGCCTACAGTATACAGTTGCATGTGTTACTCTGTTACCTGTATTACACTACATTCATTTTATATATGGAAACTGAACATTTGTATGTATATACAATAACTGAACATTTCTTCTTATTTGTTATAGTAGTAGGCCCATGTTATGATTTGAGTTATTCTCCTTAATAAAGTGAATGTTTTGATCTAAAGAAAATGTTCAAGCTACTTAGTGTATTAGCCCACATTAGTTAATCCGATGTACGTTTAGCTATTGAATTTAGCCTATATGAATCCATAATTATATGTAAGTGAATTCGAATTCTTAGTTTTCCTACTTTTAGCAAATCTGGGCTCCCGATCCTTATACTAAACTGACTTACTTACTAAAGTTGATTACTGTTTATTTCCTGTTATTATTCCCATTTCTTGTACCCAGATGCGGTGTGTCACCTGGTTGTATCATTACACGAATATATAGGCCTATAATACAGCAATCGTTCTACAAAGAAAAGACAAATATTCGACGAACTACATATATTCCATCTGGTCATCATTCGCCGCTGTCAGAATTGACCTTTGTAGAATAAGGAACTGTGGTTTTGAAGCAATGAATTTTGTCACTTGCCTAATCGAGTAAACTTACACAACTTTCGCTATCAGATTTTGGTATCGCCTAATAAGCATCGCCTAATGATACCTTATGTATATGAATCCAACATACCGAATGATGCAACTGTAGAAAATGGAATCTATGCTGTAATATATCTTTATATATATTTGAAAACTGACATCAGGCCCGTGCAAAGCTGGTAATAGGCCCAAGCCAGGTGGAAAATGTGGGCCCCATTAATTTTAAACTCCTCATTAAGTATTTTGGTAATCATCAGTGCTGACTACTTATGATCAGTTTTTAAAGTAATCAGTTACAGTAACTAGTTACTGGACTGCAAAACGTAACTTGTTACTGTAACTAATTACATTGTACAAATTAACTAGTTACTGATTAAAGTTAAAATAACTGGTTACTTTAGTTGCCACACACAAATGCTAAAATCCAATTTCGCTGCATCGATCTTTTAGTGAGTAATCAGCATGGTAACAGAGTAATAATATGAAAACTCATGCTCTACTGAAATGCCAGAACAGTCATGTAGTGGTCTCTATTGCTTTTCCATGTTCACCAAACTTGACAAAGAATGGTACGCCGGGATCGAAAACATTAAACAAGGGTTACAGCGCAATAATTATTTTCCAACTGGAGGAATCGGGCTCAAATTTAAGTTTCAAGTAAAGCAAAGTAACTATTTCTATTTTAGTTACCATTGACTCTAAATAATATAATCAGTTACTATAACTAATTACTTTTATTAAACAAGTAACTAGTTAATACCTTAGTTACCATAAATATTAATTAGTTACAGTAACGCGTTACAAGTAACGAGTAACGCACAACACTGCATACGATTATATGATTTCTGTCTATAATGTACATGCACTTTACATTAGCGTATATGAATATGGTGTAATTACAATTTACCAGTAAAAGAGCAGCATTTGAAAGAAATAGAACGATTTATATTCTCTGTTCAGAATATCAGAACATCAGAAATGATCATCACTTCTTCACATTCGGAAATGCTTTAAGTGCTTTTCTTTGGATAAATTCGTCAATAACATCAGAGAAATCCAGCAACTTTGCCATGTCACTGTTGTGTTCAAAATGGCTAATCCATTCAAATTTCCTGTATCATTGTAGATTACGAATTTTCGGTCTAATTTAATCATTGATGATTTATCTATATTTTATCTGCATTATTCTTTATGCTAAAGGATCCCGTTCCCTTTGCTCTTTATCAGGGAAAGTAGGCCCCTCAAAATCGTAGGCCCAGGCCAACTGGCCTCTTGACCCCCTTTGTTCTGGCCTGATTGGCATACATTATGTATAAGCCCACTTATATGTATCTGTATACTTAATATAGCGCCCTTTAGGTGCCTCTCAAAAGGCTGCTAGGTTGCTACACCGAAATCGTGTAAAATGTCATTGCGAACAACACTTCCGTAATTTAGCGAGCAGTGTTTATATAATATTAGAAAGAGCAGACTCGGGTGCACGTGCTGACTGCTGAGCCTACTAGCATGCTCCATCTAAAGCTGCCAAATGACGTCGTGTGCAGCGTCCAAGACATAGAACGACGATGGGCGAAGAGTGACCGCGGACCACGATAACACCACCCAACGCAATTCCTCGTAAGTAATTAATCGATCTGTCTATGACCGCCAGCTATTCGATTGATGGCAGACCTTCTTTGTTGTAGACTATCGATGACCGGATGTGCGTGGACTTTTCATTTTAGGGACCCCTCTTCCATAGACTCTCCACGCCATAAGACGGCATAGAAAGGTTAGTAGGTGACCGTCCAGCTGGAACCTGTCTAAACTTTATGGACTCTTCCAACGGCACGGGCGTCAATCACGATTGGGTAAATGCCGTCCCAAAACGCAAGCGGTCACATGCTAATAATTGATTTTGTATGAGCAGTTCATAATAGGATAATTCAACATGCAAGATTTGCCGTTAGGTGGATCAGTTCGATGGCTTAGGACGAGTGCTTGTCTATTATAGGTCTAAAACCACATGCAATAAAAATTAAACTATGAAATACTGGCCTTTTACTAGCTTGATCAAGGTAGGCCTGACATAAAGTATCACGTGTGAAATGTATTATTCAATATTCGTTTATTGAATTTGACGAGTTGACATAGACACAGCTTGTTTACATACGGTACTCAAGTTAGCTCAAGGCTACCCTAATTTCCAAAATATGAGCGGACTACTCAATTTTAGTCTGCTTTACCCAGCGTAAGGTATCTTACCTTCACGAATCACAATTTAGCTTAATCCGGCCAACTGATTAAGTTTTATCTTTTCTATCCCGCCTTATAGTTCTTGTCGATGCTTCTTCAGAAAAGACAAAATCTCGACTACTCGAGATTTGGTAATTCTGTTTAAGTAACGACAAAAGTGCGCGCGCGCGACTGTGGCAGCCACATGCGAGAGTAACACTTCTATTTAGTCATCTATTTTCCGTAAATACTATAAGAACATAGTTTTCGAAATTGTCAACAACTAAGTGCATAATTAGCACAATGATAATATTCAAAGTAGTTTTGCGGAAATTTAGTCTATGTTAACTTAAAACCCAAACTTGTTGGCTGGCTGCCTGTTAATCTTCAACTTCTGAGCAATATGACTTAGTGTCCAAGAATTTATTTGGCTCCTTGCCTTATTGTTTGCTTAGTTTTAGTGAAACTAACTGTCGTCATATAGGTTAAATAAATCAGAACTATAAACTTGAATTAATTGCAGCTGGTATTAATAAAATTAACCAAGATGTAATAATATTATGCTTTATTATATAATGTAACGACGGAAAGTGCTGGCCACTTGCCATTATTAGCCGAAGTTAAGACAATTAGATCACTAACACTTCATACTCATGGCTGCCACTCTATCTTGGCTCATAAACTGCAAAAGATAATGTATTAAACACAATGTTTTGTTGCAGAATCGTTTGTTAAAATCTTGAGTTTTGAGACAGCTTTGTTCTATGAGAATCGAATTGAGGTAAGTGAATTAGCTAGTCTTATTGATGTAGTCTTATGTAGCGCTATGATTTCTTCGCGATTTACGTGGTAGGCCTACTGCATTTGTGTGTCATAACAATGATTAACATAACTTGTCGGTTTTCATAATGGGCTATTAGGCTAAACAGGCCTAATATTATTAATTTTATTAATAGTATCATAATTACCAGAATCTATATTAATTTCAGGAAAACTACGGGCAGGAATAAGCCTGTACGTTCTATAGGCAGCGAATCTGTAAGCCTGTAGAATGTTCAATGCAATATAGATCCTCTTTCTGTATTGCCAGACTCGCTGTATGGACGCTAATATAATGCGGCCCGTTTAAAAAAATTAAGATCAGTACGCAATGCTTTCTGTTGAGCCTATCTTAGGCCTATGTGATACGTACAATGCAGGACATTGCCTCTATGCCTTGAGTCCTGTATTTATAACGGATGATATCTATCGACTGTGATAATTGATAGAGGACGGACACTTTACACAGTTTTTACAAAACCTTCAATAAAGTCTGACATCGTGTAATACTATATACCCTATGCTAACGTAGACAATGTTTGGTTTCTTTTTAATATTTTCATTGTGCACAACAGGCGAGTTTTCAAATATTTCATGCGCTATGAAGTCGGGTAATCTTTATACAAATATGCCTATATCTTACGATACACCGTTAAGTTTTATGTCATTTTGCTAAGAATATGTTGCCCTCAAGAGAAGATTATTTTGGGGTTAAAAGCTAAAGATTATGTTTTCCTAGAATGTTTCTAAGCCTTCTCGTTTGGAATTCAGTATAAGTTATTTCATACAGGTTTCTTCGTATTGCATTAGTAATACATTTGCTATCGTCGAGGAGCTATACAAATCCTTGAGTTATATTCTAAGGTTATTCCATGTCAGGCAGAAGAGACTAAACCGTTGCGTGCAGTTGATTGATATTAGTTAGTGGGTGGAAACTTGGAATCGGTTATATAAATCTGGTAGATACTATGAAGTTAAATACCTTCGGGTTCCGATCAGAACTTGAATTATGGGTGACCGTATGCGTAGTAAAGCACTATCTACACAATGTCATAGTCAGCGCCAAAATTGAAATCGAATTTCAGTGGTGTTGTGTCTGAGGAATTTCTATCTAACGAGATAAAAACAAATGCGTTTCGTTAGCTATTTACCTTTACTAATATTGATGCCTATTACCGCCGTTGTCTTCTGGTGGTGGTTCAGCCTATAGCATTGCCGCGTTAACCTTGCGAGGCCAAGCTGTTTTGTCTTTAGCCTTCTTCTACTTCGCATGAAGACCAAATTTCCCGGTCTTCAGATCCATCTAACGACTCTAATGCAAGTTAGTTAGGTCTAGTTTCAAACGCCTCACCAAATCGCTGCTCCTATAGGACGACCGAGTAACTTCTTCAGCCTTTTTGTTGCTTCTTCATTGCGGTCTATGGAGCTATCTGAACGTCTTCGTCTTCTAAAGCCTACAGATCTGTGAAAAAGTATGTGGACAGCACCGGATGATCAAGTTTTCTACAGACATACATACAATGTCATACATACATACATATGTAGTTACATAGGCCTATACATACATACATTCATACATACATACATACATACGTACATACATACGTACATACATATATACATACATACATACATACAGTGTACATATATACATACATACATACATGTACATGCATACATACATACAAGAAAATCGATTTTTTCCTACTATTTATATGCTGTCCACATACCTTTTCACAGTACTGTATGTGTCCGAAAAAATCAGTTTGTGATAGAACAACATTATTGTGTCGCGATTGCCGTCGTCTGTTTCAAGTAAATTAAGGCATTATCTAGCCTACCCCACAATTATAATTTTTTGATATAGGATAAAATTCTTAAGTTATGAATAAGATATAGCTGGATTTATTAAGTGAGCTAGAATGTTTCGAGTAATAATTTTACATACCTTTTTTATTATAAGTTTTATTTTTATTTGATTTATGCTACAAATAGCTACAATCATCACACTATTCAAGTACGTTTGTAGACCAACTTCGGCTTTAATTAGTGAGTAGTTAGACAAATTGTTCAGTTACTAAAGGCTTAGGCTGTTTTTTTTACCAGGCTGCAGTGGAATACTGACTGTTGTTCCAAGCAACACGGCAGTCCATGAAGGCAGTGAAACTGTCTTACAATGCAAAACGAATACAGCACCTACAACTAATACAGGTAGTCTATTGTGGAGAACACAATTATCTGAAAACGACGCCATCGTGACAATCTACACAGGTCATAAATTTATCGCAAATATTACCAAGGAGTTGTATGGCATCAATAATAAGACTAAAGGACAGTTCGACCTCAGAATAAAGGCTTACAACACAACTGCCAGAAGATACTTCTGTGAAGAACCAGGAGTCGCTGACGCTAGTGCCGAACTTATTGTCTTGGGTAAGATTCATTTCCTTGATATCTAATCTACCCATTGAGGAAACATTGAGGAAACAGTTGTATTTATTTTTTCCTAATTTAAATATTATTTACTGATGTGACTTTCACGAAAGCTTTCACGTAATGTATCCCTTGGGGTTGCAGAAAGTAATTAGAACTATCCATGAACTGGCGCTTTCAGGATTTGAACGATTCTATAATAGATTAGGCCTATTCCGCTACACTAAAGATTTGAATTTTAAATATATCATGTTCAAATTATATTTAAAACGAAATAATTAAACAAATGGATTTGACTTATTTTTCGTTTTGTTTCAGCATCCGATCCAGCATGTTGTATTATTAATGAAAGTATTAATAGTCTTCGGATGGAGTGTCGGCTACGATACGTTGGTAACTGGGCTCCAGTGATGGAATGGCGACAAGTATCTGGAGGAATGGAAAATGAAATAAAACTCATCACTGAGGGAATTACCATCAACACAAGCAAATACACCGTTGTTTCCACATTGACAGTTCAGGGAAAAGAGTCAGGATCAAAATATACGTGTACAACTAGATTCAACGCCAATGGACGACCTCGTTTAACAACAGCAACGAATATACCAGAATATTCGTACAATTGGACAAACTCAGATGACACACTTCATACATCAAGCAGTAAGTTAATGCTACTTGGCATATAGTTTATTTTTATTTATGGTATCTTTAGAAGAACCTTTGAACGTCAGTATAAACCGTTTCTTGCTGTTTGAACCAGTTGCAACATTTAAAATGTAATGAAATTTCGTGCTTTAGTTTGACATTGTTAACGGCAGATATAGTCAAATAGTCTAATCAATTAGCTAATCAATTAGACAAGCAGCTAATTCTAATTCTGATCAATTAGCTCTTGCCTGATCCAAATTCGAATTCGAATTGATTAGAATTTTTTTTATCTAATTCTAATCGAAAAGCGAAACTGTTGATGTTATTGGGGCTGTATTATAGGCCTAAGTGTTTTTCAGATAAACTGAGTGCTTGCAATATTGACTCTATTCAATATTTTTAAACATGGCTCCATTTGTCAAATTTAAAGTCGACAGGTTAATGAGTTTCGAATTGTACACAGGGTCATGTACCATCATTACTTTTGTTTGCATTAAACATGTACAATTAAAAGTCAATTGTATGGGCTCAGACCAGAAAGTAAATTTGTAGTTAATAGGTGAATTGCCACTATGCGAAAAAGCTTCCATAAAAGCTTCATGTATTATTTAATGTAGATAATGGACATATTCGGAAGGCACACTTGATATACCAAGTAGAAAGCTAACAGTTTCTTAAATCATGCTTACTAGTTACAAAATCATACCCAGACGCGTTTCTGAATCTTAAGACTGAAGTCGATTAGCTTTACTTCGACCTTACGCTTTGTAAACGGGGATTAGATCTAGCCTACAGTTTGTTTTATTTTTATATATATTTTATCGATTTGCACATAGACTACTTATTTTATTACTGGTGGGTTTTTGTTGCTTTTAGTTATACAGTTATTGAAATGCGGTTGTGATGTTTCTATATAAGCAGAAAAAAATATTCTAGGCTTATGTTATGTTATTAGACCTAATTAAATGCCAAAAATTACTAATAAGTGCATCACGACAAGTAGTTAAGAAGTGATTTCGTCTTTCTATGCTTTTTCCTAAGAATCATTTGTTTGTTGTATCCTACAGGAACATCAAATCTTGTAACAATTTCCAGCAGCGAATGGATTTCTTTGAGAACTAATACGTCTTTCGGGCATTCAACGGAACCAAGCAAATTTTATTTCATGCCAGTAATTTATACATTAGCGGCAGCTTTTCTGGGAACAGGAATTGCCATATTGTTAGCACTACTAAGAAATATATATTGCAAAGGTAACCTATTAAAATATTAATTTATAGCACGCGATTCACTTTTTTAATACGTTAATTTATTCTTCATACAGTTCTGTAAATCTATTGGTATATATTACAAATTCGATGCACCTTATTAATATTATACACAACCTATATATCACAAATTTGCCGTAATGTATGATTGTTTCGTATGTCAAGTCTCTGAGTGCTTTCAAACACTTTTGAATGCGCAATAATTAACATAAACGCCTAATAATATTCTGAATAAATTAAGTTTCGTAAACTAATGCCTAAGTAAGCGCGCAGGCAACATCTTATTTACAAGAGCTATAGGGGTGTCCAAAAAATGACGCATCACAGAAAACACCCATACTCAAGTTTTCCCCATGATTCTATTCATGTATTGTCTATAAACACTTTTTACACAATTTTAAAATGTTATCCTGAGGTCGCTCAAAGCCCCTGAACATAGGCCTACCCTGCTTAAATCTTCAGAACTGAAGACGTCCATGCTCAGGTTTTGGAACTTTGGTTCACAGTCGATTTACCCTTGCTATCACAAAAAATTAACAAAGAATTCGATTTGGACGAACTTTAAGTTGTTGGGTTTGTCTCGACGAGAGCCACATCCAGGCAAAATATAGATACTAAATTCAGGGTCAAGTTTTGAGGTAGCGAAAAGATGAAGCAGGACCACCGGGTAGTATGGTAGAGCGAACAATGGGGGAAAGTTGATTCCATAGCGAAGGGCCAATGCAGGCAAAGGCACGGAACTGAGCTATTGCCGTTCTCACACGAGGAACAAAAAGGTCAAGGCGATCCGAAGAGCGTAGCGGGCGAAGGGAGGCGGTCGAGGTAGGCTGATGTATTGAGGCACAGAGTATTTAGGGGCAAGACCTCGGTAAGATCGGCAAATGAGGACAAGTACCCTTAACTGGATGCGTGCTGTAAGAGGAAGCCAATGCAGTTGTTCAAACATGAATGTAGATATATGCGAGTATCGCGGGAGACGGGCAATAAGTATGTAAGCTGCATTAAGAATTGCAGAGGGGAGAGGCGCACTGTAGGGAGGCCAGCTAAGAGGGAATTACAATAGTCAATGCGAGAGCAAATAAAAGCATGAACTATTGAGGAAAAAACCAAAGAAGAAACAGATCGTGGGATTGCCTTCAGGCGTCGGAGATGGTAATAGCAGGAGCGGGTAAGATTAGTAATGCGGTCAGAGAAGGAGAGAGAGCTATCAAGAGTGACACTTAGGTTACGAACAGAGGTTGAAAAGGCATAGGAAGGACGATTTTCATCCAAAAGGGAATAGTCAATCTTAGCAAGTTGCTGGCGGGTGCGCCCAAACCTAGGAATAACGCTGATCACTGAGTGATCAGCCTAATCGCAGCATTTTATACCGAGGTAAAAAATGAAGGCCTTAATAACATTTTAGATTCAAAACAGCCGGAGATGCTGCACAGCTACAGACTCAACACAAGCGAAGAAAATGACACTGACTTCTCAGGCCATGCAGAATCACAAGCGACAGGAACAGCACAAGTCTATGATGAGATATCTGACGACAATTTTGGCGATGCTGTTAAGTTGCCTGAACATTTGAACAAAGAAGAAGAGACTATTGACTTTGAATCTCCTACAATAGTTCTTAACGTTCCTCCAATAGCAGCCAACAGAGTGGAATCTGTTAAGCGCCAAATATCAGTGTATTACAATGTAGCTCCAAGAAGACGCGTGAATACTCCTCCAAAAGAGGAAGAAACAGAAGAGCTAGCAGCTCTATACATCAATGCAACAGTTGCTGATTCTTTCCCACAAACACAGACGTCTTTGCAGCCATCAATTGCATACGCTAATATATGCAAACCACAGGAACAAGCTTGTTCTAAAAGAAATAGTAAAGACGCGTGCAGATTGTCAAAATCAATCCTGGATCTGTCTAAACGTCATCCACATGAATGCACTGAAATTCTGTGTGCGTCATCCACTGAAGAAGCAATATCACTTGCAGAAGATTCGAATCTCGTATTAGATTCTATATATGTAAACGTACACGCGGAACAGGAGCCATGGTCTAAACGCATAAGCTCAGGTTCAGATAAATTGATAGAAGATATCCCATTTACAGCGGGGCATGAAGACACCTCAATTCTGACACCCATAAAGAGCGTCAATGAAGACGAAATCAGGGCAACAATTAACAGCCAAGTAATTGTAACAAAAGTCCCGAACTATGCCACAGGTGAATCATTCTCTCCTGGAGCTCCAAGACGCAAAAGAAATTACGAGGATCTTACCGAACGCATTCCTCGTCCACAGCCTTTCTACACTTGCCTTGCTACAACACCAGCCGAAGAATACTAATACGTTGCAATGATACAAAATATTCCCCGACGAAATCGATACATTAATATTTCTCGGTGATATCTTTTTCATAATTCTGGAGACCGCTTTTTCGGTTAATTTGCAAGTTTATTCATCACCACCACCTCAGTCGCCATTATCATTGTCATCGTCATCGTTACCAGCATCAGCAACTACAACAATAGTAATATCATCATCTTCATCAGTATCATCATCATCATCATCATCATCATCATCATCATCATCATCATCATCATCATCATCATCATCAATGTCGTCGTCTTCGTTTTCGTAATATAAACTTGTGTAGTTAATTGACTGAATCTGTAAAAAGCACATTAAATTGTTACACCTACACAATTTGCCAACCATCGTTAGCGTTGGGCTAAGGATGTTTATCTGACATAACTTTTCACGGAAATAATCAGACCACAATATTGCTTCCAGTTTCTTGATAACAAGTCCAAAGATGCTGTTGATCATTTTTGACACATATATTTTTTATCAAAGAAGTCAAGTTTTAGACTGGTGGTCGCCTGTATATTAGATTTTATTTTGTCTCAATTGATAACTCTAGCATTATGTAAAATAATTACATTAAATTAAGAAAATATTGCAACTATTTGATTTTTATGAAATTCATTTTTGGTGTGTAAAAATAGAATCGCTAAAGTTGAGTGCAGGGGAAGTGTCAATGGGTTTGTGGAGGGTTTTGCGTATGCCCAGTCAGAAAACGTTGAGAGTATTCGGCGATTAGAAGCGTCAAAAGTGAAGTAGCGCCCATTGCGCATTAGATGAGTGCGAGTTTGCTGCGTGTTTCTCAGCCTCGGGTGTCTATTTGTATGTATTTCAATGACTCTGCAGCTGTACCATTGGATGCATTGTTTTATTTAATGTTTAGTACTCAAAAACTGCGTGCTTTGTTTGAGTTGCGCTATCCTACGTTATTGTTTAGTCGACAGTGTGAGATCCGATGTTTCACAGATTCTGAGAAATGTCAAGTGACACAGTGCATGGATTTTATAAATCGACACATTTTACTCCTGTTTATTAAATTAAAACACCTTGAATATTTTGCAAGTGTTACTATATAAAAAAAATACTAGGCCTACATAAAATCATGATAATTATATAAAAGTTATTATGATTTTTTTAAAGTAACTAAGCATCTAATATCAAGCGTTTAATTAGGCCTACCTAACTTTCCGTCATTATCCATTACTATTATTAAAATACTAAATTGTTAGTAAATAGGATTTCTAAACTGTTCTTTGGCACTCTTACTGGTAATGAAGAATACGAATGCAACTTGACTTGAAGGAAGATTCAGGTTGCACTAAGTATCTGAAAACACAATGAATTCCAGCTCACAGAGTAACAAGCACCTCCAAGTTGAGCTCAGATCTTCTAGTAATTGAAGTTTTATAGTGATAGCACATTGTTAGTGTTGGGGATCTGCCTCTAAAAATATCTGCATAAATAAGGTGTTCAGTACGGAAGACGCTCCTAAGGCACCCTTGTTGCTATGCATCCGTGTTCAGAGCTGCCAGGATTTGACCGTAATTTTACGGCAGGATGCTAACAGATCAAAGAACCTTGGTTGGAAGGTCGTAGAAAGTTTCCTGTAACTATAACTGTACTGTGAATCACAGCGTATAATGACAAATCTTATGTTTAGGAAAGTGCTTTCATGCCTTCACTAAAGAAAACCATAATCACAATTCTATTCTTGCAGTTCCCGAGAAACCAGAGGCAAACACGCCGGGTCGTCAAGTGATCTTGAACCTCAATTGTAATTAGTAACTCATATTATGCTCCCAGTGCGAGTACCCAGAGAGAAGAAATAGGTTTTGAAGAAAGAGAAATGTAGGAACGGATCGAGAAAGAATGGAAACACGTAAAGAGGATGGTAGGGAATTCCACAGGGCAGGTCCAATGGTAACAAATGATCTAGTCTGTTCCAAATTGGTCCTAGTTCGCGGTACAAAGAGGTCATGCCGGTCCAAAAAGCAACGAAGTTGGAGAGAAGCTGCAGAATGAGGAAAGCGAATGATTGTATAATGTTAAGTGTACAAGTTTTCTGATTCGGCGGCCCCTAAAAGGCTAAAACCATAAAAATTAACAGACATCAAGAAAACTACTCCAGCACTTGTAGTTCCGGAAAACGAAAGGTTGTACATGGCAGGTCAATGGACCCTGAACTGATTGAACTACAAAATCATGCACTGAGCATAATTATATGTTCGTTATTACTGTTCAGTATACTTCTTTGGAATCCAAGACTGAAAACATCATATAGACGCCAGGATTTATTTACATCACTTGTAGTAGGCTACTTGTGAGGCCAAAGGTTAGTCATGACAGGTCGAGTGACCTTGAACTACAAAGTCGATGGTTATACGATGTTCATACCAGATTTTTAATAACTCTTCTGGATTTCAGGGTCGCTTGAGCCACGCCTAAATGTTAATCTAATTAGCTGTAACTTCGTAGAATACAATATAATATCTAGTCCTATGGAAACTTTCTAGAGGCTGGCCATCAAAATATATAAACTTTTGAAAGTGTGTATTTTGGGGACACCCTAAAACACAGTCATATATTATATTGAAATAATAGTAAACACAGTTGACGGAGTATGCATTAGTTAACTTATAAAGCTGTAATATGCCAAAATAATCTTTGTCGGCGGCAACGGCCTATGTTGTCATAATCTGCCGTTAAACCGTGGATCCACGACGGAGTATGTGGATAAGTATATACTATATACTGATAACGTATTACGCACAGCAAATGCCCTAATTAAGTAAGTAAAATTTGGAGTGAATTACAGGCTACAACGTTCGCAACAATACTACAAGGCAAGCTGTAAGTTTATGTCTTGCTTTAAGTTAGAATAATATGAGATAATGTAATTAAAATGAAACGATATGGTAAGCTTGATTACAGCTTTTGAAAAAGCAGACATTCCGTGAAAATAACAACCTAATCCCACAACTAAACAACTCTCCCCTGTTTGGTATATTTAAAACAATTATCAGTTTTCATGACACTGAGTACAATGGGAGACTTGGGTGAAAGGAAAATAGTTTGACGCAATTTACGATTGGACATAATTGCCATAATTATGTAAAATAAGTTGGCGTTGCTGTTTAGGCCTTTTATTATTTCCGCATGCGACTTTCTTTTACAACCACTCAAGGTGGCTTACAACTGTATACATGTGTAGATGACGAAATACAAACAGTTGTGTAGGCCAACAAATTTCAGTTATAAATCCATACGCAATTACCACAGCAGTCGCTGAGGCTTATTCGCCTCTTGAATTGAGCATCTCATTTTCACAGAAAGAAACTTGTAAAGATGGGAGCTAAAATAGCGCTACTGGTGGCGACGTTCGCGAATATTCTAGCAGGTAAGCCAGATTCCTTCCTCTGCCATCAAATAACACCAGTTATTAAATTAATCATTGAACTTCCCGAAGTAATATGACCGCGTGTATTGTATTAAAATTTAGGTATGGTCTAGGAGCGACATATAATTATGGTAAGGTACATTTTTATCTGACTAGTTGATATGAAGTAGGCCTATCTTTGACGGTCATTTGTGAAGCTTGCGATGCATACATACTACAAGCATCTAGCCTATCTTACATAATTAAATTGTAGTCTGTAGTCTGTATTCTGACCTTTAGAGCCTTCTTGATCTTAGATGAATTTAATGAAGTTGCTGGACTTACCGAATGATCAGTATTCTGCTACTCGGGCTTACTTGACAGTCGCCATCTATTGATACATTGGGTTTGACTCACAGTAGATATAGGCTATGCCCGCAACAACGCGGTTTTCAAGCATTATGATTATGTATTTTGTATATAAGTTTTATTTCTGCTTATATCATTATCACGAAAAAACAAACGATATAATTATTTAGCATGCTTCATAGTAATGGAGAAGTGTTTTTCTAGAAATTTATCAGTCGACTACTTTCTCAATTTCTCGCAGGTCCTTCGCCTTTGCTGGCTTCCGCGCTGCTGACTTTTCCACTCAGATGTCTCACTAATAACTTCACATTCTTCCTTGGCTTTCCGTCTACAGAGACTCTGCTATCCTTTCAACCTCTGAATCCCACCTTTAACACATATATACATTCATACCAGCTCCTCGTTTTGTCTTTCCCACCATATTGGTCGGTTAACCTGCCAGGTCAGTCAGTAACTTCACCCACCGTTCTCTTATGCGCTGTATTATCTTGTCTAACGTACTGCTATTCAAGTTTGTCTTTGCTCACCCAGTCCATCACACTAGGAAATAATCTTTGCCTCTCTTGTACTAAAGATGTGGATAAAATATTATTTCCCTAATCATGAAAATACCTTACAAATCCTATGGGTTGTTTTTCACTTGTTGCAAACTCCTAACTCTTCTGAGTAGGAATTTTGAGACAGATGCTGAGCGGAAGGCCGGAAGCATCTACCTTGACCTGCCTCTGACTTCATCGTTCGCTCTTGTCTTACCTTGTTCAGCATATGCAATTATGCATATATGCGGCCTACAAGATTTAGGCCCTATGCATGCATACATGCAAACGCATATATCGTATCGTATCGTATTTAAGTATTTGTAAAGCGCCTCTCGTAGGGTGAACCGTTCAGAAGCGCTCCCAGTGTGCTAAGCCCCGAGAAAATAAACAGGTTTTGAGAAAAGCGAAGGAAGAAGAGAGACTGCCAGAGAGAATTTTAGAGCGAACAGAAGGAGAAAGAGCATTCCAAAGAGAGGGACCAATTGAAGCAAAGGAACGAGCCTGAGCCATAGCAGTTCTACTACGGGGAACCAAGAGGCAGAGTCTATTGCAGGAACGAAGTGGACGGTGGGAGGAAGCTGAGTGAGGCCGAAGTATTACGCCAACCAGATATTGCGGGGCAAGACCCCTCTGAGCCTTGAAGATCAGAGAGAGGATTTTAAATTGTATGCGAGCATGCAGAGGGAGCCAATGAAGTTCGTCAAACATAAAGGTAGAGATGTGAGAGTACCGGGGAAGGCGGGCTATCAGTCTAGCAGCTGTGTTGAGGGCCGACTGAAGAGGAGAGAGACGAACCTTAGGAAGACCAACAAGAAGGGAATTGCAGTAGTCAATCCGAGAAAATACAAAAGCATGAACTAAAGTTGTGAATATGGAGGAGGAGACAGAACGACGAATGACCCTGAGACGCCTTAAGTGAAAATAGGAGGAGAGTGAGAGATTAGAGATGTGATCGGTAAAGGTAGGTGAACTATCAAGGGTAACACCCAGATCGCGTACACTTGACGAGAAAGAGAAGAGTGGAAACTTTTCAGAGAGGAGAGCAAAATCAAGTTTATGGAGCTGCTGAGGGGTACCAAACCAGATGAATTGAGTCTTAGAAGCATTAAGGGAGAGGCGATTAGATGACATCTAAGAGTGGAGATGATTAGAGGGAGATTGAATACTCCCAACCAAAAGCAACTGCGATGACGAAGGACCATGGACAAATGCTTGCACATCATCAGCGAAGAGATGACCAGCAGCACCACAGATCGGAAAAAGAGAGGAGATGTCAGCCGTATATAAAATAAATAAGAGAGGGTCCGAGAACAGAGCCTTGAGGGACACCCAGTTTAACGTGGACCCATTGGGTTCTGGAGTCACCAGTAACAATCATTTGGGTTCGTTCAGATAGGTATGAGCGAAACCAACAAAGGGGAGGCCCTTAAGCCCATAAGAGGTCTCAAGACGCTGAAGAAGAATCTCATGATCAACCATATCGAAAGCTGCTGAGACATCATGGAGAGCCAGAAGAGTCAGTTCAGACCTATCAACAGCAGAATAGATTTCAGAAAGTAGGGAAAGGAGGGCAGTCTTTGTGGAATGGTTAGCCCTAAAGCCAGACTAGTTAGTAGGAAGTAGACCAGATTGCTCAAGATAAGGGAGAAACTGGAGAGAGACAAGACGTTCTAGAGTCTTAGAAAGAAAGGATAGATTTGAGATAGGCCGGTAATTATTGCAAAGGTTGGTGTCAAGGTTAGGCTTTTTGAGCGAAGGAAAGACAAGGGCCCGCTTCTGCGAGGGAGGAATGCAGCCTTCAGAGAGCGACCTATTAAACAGATATACCAAGAAAGGGGCAAGATCATCCAAAATGTCATTAATGATAAAAGGGGTAGTGGATCTAGTTCACATGATTTTAAGTTAACAGACGATAAAACTGAACGAAGGTCCGACTCAGAGATAGGTCGAAAACCATATATACATGCATACCTACATGTATAATTGTATATACATGCTGACATACATGAGACATCAGTTTGCATAAATACATAGCTACATGCGTACATTGGTGCATATATATATATATATATATATATATATATATATATATATATATATTAGGGTGGCCCAAAACAAAAAAAGGTGGAAATGTTTGGCTCCACAAGGCTGCCCTTGTTACACATGAAAATATAACCCTGTATGCAAAATTTTGGACAAATTGAACTATATTTAGAGGTCGCGCCTTTTGCACACTTTTACACTATATAGTATGAAACTTCAAAAGACATGTATCATTTTGAATTTCAAGGCAGTCATTATTTTGAACGTTGAACAGCCTAATAAAAATATATACCGCAGTGTTACTGCCTAGTCAGAGTGCATTGAATGCAAATAATTTGTAATGCAATATAATTTTTTATTATGAAAGTAGTTTTCCAGTCTGCATAAATAACCATCATCGAAGTGCCGGAAAACGCGAAAACCGCGATTATTTAATTTTGCTCTTGTCGGAAAAGAAATCATTGTGCGATGACTGGAGTCAAGTTGCAGCAAGTACTGTTTCTGTGACTCATTCTGAGACATCATTGTGAGACAAGATCAGAGCCACTCCACGTTCTGCACAGTCATTGTCTACATCAAAAGTTTGACATTAGGCTTCATCGACTGGAATGTAGGGTTCAATGGTCAGAGAGCAGAAAGCTTCGATAGGAAAGTTTTGGCTTGTTCTTGACCCTGGATAGTAAGAAGACCAAGCAGTTTTAAAGAACTCCTTGTGACATACGCCTCCAGTGTAGTGTGGTGGTCAAAGGATCTTCTGTCCAGCCGTTTCGTGGATAGCTGATTAGGTGGGTAAGTAAGGTTTTCACCACAGTAGCCTTGATGTTTCACTATTTTCTCATCAAACAAAGCAAGTGGCACAGGGTGCACGGTGAAATGCCAGAGAAGACGACTGAATGCCTCCACTGCTTTTTCTTTGATGACACGGTCTGAGTATTCAAGAAACTATGCAAGAAGCTTCAAATAACTGAATTGTAACAACACTACTTAGTTGCAATTGGTCGGCTACTTACTCTTACTTTCGAACTGCCGCTTGAGCGCCGCTGAAATTCTTGTGAGTCTCTCCGTTCGTCAAGATTTTGGCAACAAACTTGAAGGATCTTTTTTCTCATTTTTAGAAAGAGCTTGTCCTCTTGACTTGTCATCATAGTCATTGCATCTTTCCATGAGATGTCAAATAGTTAATTTAAAGCGACCTTAAACTGTCCCTCTTTGAGTCGGCAGAAATCTTGAATTTAAGTCTATAATTCTTCTTCAGCAGACTGTAACCGTCATACGACTTCCGCAGCTATAGCTAACACCCGCATCACTCGTTTTGGTGATGAAACACAGCCCCATTTGTTGGTAGTCCAGACCCAAAAATGTCCTTGTTAGGCATCCCTATCAGCCAAAATTGTGGAGAACTCCTGGTTGATGCTATGATAGCTGCTGTTTTTGCTACATATAAGCGTTTATTATAAAAAGTGAAAAGGTATGCGTTGTATTTCACAGTTAAGGAGTGCTTCACAAATAAAAAAAAACTTTAATCAATCATGCAAATTTAGCGGTATGAGGAGCAATAGTGGACATTACAATTGTAAATTAAACGAATTGTTATGAAAACTTTTGTCTATAATAGGCCTAAGTTAGCATGCAAAATTTAAAGATTACATCTAATTCAGCAACCATTTTCTAAAGACAAAGAACTTGAAAACAAGCTTTTTTATTTGTAAGTAAGCTTATTATTGTTTAATTTATTGTTTAATTTACTGAAATACAGTTGACATCTAGATTATTATTTAAAAAGAAGGTGCGTGGAGTTCATGGTGTCAATCCTAATTTATAATGTAGCTATTGAAACGCGACGTGCGGTTTTTGCGATCTCTACAGAAAAGTGTCAAAAAGGCGCGACCTCTAAACATGTTCAGATCTCTTCAATTTTTTCACAACATAGTCTTCTTGTCAAGTGGAACAAGGGCAGCCTTGTGGAGCAGCAAGTTTCAACAAAAAAATTTTGCCGTGCAAGTTTGGGCCACACTAATATATATATATATATATATATATATATATATATATATATATACGAACAATAGGTTGCCATGGTCGGATTATGGTTCGCCCTGAAAACATAGCCGTACTATATGGAATGGAGGTTGCAATGAAATGCAGCACAAATTCTTCACATAAATTGATGTGGAGAACGCAGTGGAACAAATCTGAAGGACTGAAAACCATATACACTGGAACAAAACTCGTTAAAGACTTGCCTTCGTACTACAGCATTTCCTCGAACAAGGAAGGAGATGTCGATCTGGTAACTAGAGCAAACGAAATAACCGCCAGAGCATATACCTGCGAAGAATTCGAAGAAAGTGCCAGCGCAGAATTGATAGCTCTAGGTAACTCAATACATTTTCCGAGTTTCATATTGAACTTTCCTCTAACTTTAATACCATACTTATAACATAATTATGAAGCAACGAAGTATTCACTTTACTGAATTACTGTAGAGGAGCAACTTGGAGAAATGCTCAATTAGATTCTATTCACTTTTACTTGAGACTTCGGTCGCTGGCTGCGTCTGACACATGAGTTATTGCAGCCATTAGTGTGACAGAAAGCGTAACAATAAAATTAGCGTTCTGAGATTTAGAATGGAACCAAGTGCAAGGATATTCGTGAGGATCGCCTTCCAGGTAAGCTCAGTGTGCATACGACCTGGTGAAAATCTGTACGGGAGGAGCTGCATAGCACCACAATGATAATATAAATTTACATTTAATCATCCACAAAGTAAGTAGAATGACTCTGCGACGCAATATTTGGCAGATCTGATTTATTACGGGATGGTATCTGTGGACTGACGCCACAACAAATAATTAAAAGAGTCCTATCGCGACAGAGCCCTCAGATCAACGTTAAGCAACAGTTGCCGAAAGCGCATCAGAAGAACATTGCAGAAGCCACTAAATATGAAGCAGTAGTTGACCTTGAACGAACGTACGGACAATGTTGTGAAATGGTAAAAGAAAGAAAGTTTTCAATAGTCCTAGTGAAGTATTATAACCCACTATCGAAAGCCGGACAAGTCCTTTGAAATCTGCTTGGATCTATATCGTGTCACTTAGCTCATCACTGAAAGCCATCAACTTCGATATGAATGCCTTTAATATCCACTACAACACTTTAGGTTTGACCCACAGTATATATCGTATTGTATCGTATCTATAGATTTATTTAGCGCCACTCGCAGAATAGCTATTCAGACGCTCTCTCAGCACGAAAAGCCCGAAGGAAGAGAAACTTCTTTAAAAAGCGAGAGACCGATGAGGAAAAACCAGTCATTAGTTTATTCCTTAGTGAGGGGAAAGCCATTCCAAGTAGAGGGACTAGCCACCTATTACGCTACAAGTAAATTTGTGTCGCAGGTGCTGTTTATTTTTTCTTCGATTACCAAGACGCGACGAAATTATCATTCTAAGGTCATCTACTCAAAAGTATCGGCTTTGCAGACTGTGCAGTTGTAACACTGAAGAGACTCAACAGAAACACACAAGAAAGGCTCAACTCTGACAAAAAGAAGAAATTCTAGCGAACTGCAGACAAATCATATACATATAGGCTATATATACTTATATATATATTATCAAACTCTGATATCATTCAGATAAAGAGAAGTATTTCTGTGAATTTATAATAGGACGCAATGGAAATGTCGACCTATATATTTACATCGCTTAAACAGAGAGGAAGTATACTGGCTGAAGATTCAAATTTATTTGTAGTTACATAAAGTAAACTATGCAAACGTCTGCACATGAGTCTGAGTTGCGACTAAATGTTCGCTAGATTAAAATAAATGAACTAATGACAAACTAAGTCCAGTTTTTCAGGGAGACGATTCCAAATATGAGGGCAGAACAACTCGTAGTACGTAATCGTATATTTGCTCTGAACCTAGCTTTAGATATACGCAAAATTGAAGGATGTAAATAAGAGCCTCAGTTTCACTTTCATAATTTCAGCGAAGTATAGGCTGCATAATTATCTTCTTGTATAAAGAGCCATATTCACGACAAACTGTAGGCCTAAGCCTAGTCAGTTTACCGATTATTTTGCTTAAACCGCTTAGTCAGGCATTTTAATCGATCTGTTAAAACTAAAGTAAAATTAAAAATTCTTAAATTAAACCCTTTGTTAAACACGAAATACATAATTATAACAGTATAGATCGTCTCGAATAAGTTTGTCATGTTGCATTTGAGAACAAAGCAAAACCGCTTTCGTGAAAGTTCAGTATTCTGTCATTCGTGCGTTAACAATAATCTGCAGCACAAATGGGGTGGACTGATCTCCAACTTTATAGTGACTAATATATATTTCGCTATTAACTTCTCATTGGCATTAATTCATAGATGCTAATATTCAATATTCGGTGCTCAAGAGTTGAAGGAAAAGATAAAATTATGTCTTTTCACCTGCGGTGTTAAGACATGCAGAGCGAACATCTGTGCAATGAAACAATTAAACCTCGTAAGTCCGAGATCCACGAACGTGATACATCTTCATTTTACGTTTTGCATAGCTGGTGATAAAATGCCATTAATTAAATATGATTAAGTCAACGGCTCGGTGATTGGCCAAGCTGTAACGCTCTGTCAACAAGTTCAAGACGCTTGCATGGTGTTGTTTGTGCAGAGACCAAAGGAGTTCAATTACTCTATTGTCACAGGTGGTTAGAAATCGGCTCCATATAAATGTAACATATGGATCAATATTATTGCAAAATACTGCAAAGAAGCAAATTCTAGTAATTGTTATGGGTCTAAATCAGTAGCTGTTACCCTTCAGAAAGTAATCCATTTTTATTGAGGAGCGTCATCGACGTCATTGTCATCGTCGTCATTGCGTCCGTGACAGATGATGATGATGATGAGTTCTCTGCCCGAAGGCAGGTCCATTGGCTTTTATGCCATCTGGGGATGAGATGAGTGAGGTGGGTCACAAATCCCCTCCTTGATACCAGGAGAACTTGTGTTGGGTTCAAACCCTCTGGATATACTTTGTTTTCTATCAGTAGTTGGACACTGTATACATGGTATCCTATCTTTGTTTCTGAATAAATGATTAAAGATATTGACACCGTTTTCAAATGTTACTATTTACAACCACCTGATCTATTATTTACATTATATACATGTCTCTTCACTGACTCTTCACAAATTACATTAAGTTCACATCACAGTTCAAACCACTCAAACAGTGAGTACGTACGTTCGTCACTTGTCCTCGAATACCACTGTGAACTAGGAAAAGCACAGGTGGGCGTTACTCTCAGACTGCATCAGGAAAGGCACAGGTGGGCGTTACTGGCAAACTGCACCAGGAAAGGCACATTTACCAGCACGTCGCCGAAACACCCTTCCAACCAGTACGTTCTACACGAAAGTTCAGCAGGGTCGTCATTGACAGACAAAACGTCGACAGGAAAGCATATTCGTCAGTCGCAGAAGAACCCTTCCAGAAACGATAATTTAAAACATGTACCTACACAGCAATGACACCGCTACATTCTTGGGTCTGGACTCCCAAAAAATGAGGCAATCCTGAGGAATTTCATGTTGCATGACCAGAATAGACTAACAATTGGTGAGGCCACAACAGCAACAATAGTCGCTGCGTTGGTATTTTGGGAGATAGCTAGAATCCCGCACAGCGTGCTGATTCGGGTGTTCGAAAGCACTGGAAGTTGTATGAGCCAAGATTTCTGCTGGCTCAAGGAGTTACAGTTTGAGGTCGATTTAAATTAACTCTTTCAATCGTCATCTCTGATATTTCTTCGAACACCTTATAGCCACGCGCTTTCTTTGATGATCGTGTCACTGAAGACATCGAGGCTGCTCTGGTAATACAATCTTACTCATCCACCTAATCCGCTATCCATGTAGCGTCTGGACAGGAAATATTTCGACCACCAGACTCCAGTGAAAGCGTATGTCACAAGGACATCTTTAAAACTGCTTGATCTTCTTACCATCCAGGATCAAGAACAACCCAATCCCTTCCTATCAAAGGCTTCTACTCTGAACACTGGACCCTACTTTCCAGTCGATGAAGGCAAATGTCAAACTGTTGATGGTCGTCAATGACTGCGCAGAACGTGGAGTGGCTCTGAGCCATTCTTACAATGATGTACAAAGGATGAGTCACAGAAACAATACTTGATGCAACTTGTCTCCAGTCATCGGACAATCTTTCCTGTTCCAACAAAGGCAAAATGAAATAATAGCGGGTTGCGGGTTTTCAAGCACTTCAATGACGGGATTTATGCGGACTGGATAACTTCTTTTATTATCCAAACTATATTTCATTACAAACTTAATGCAGACTGACTAAGCAGTAACACTGCAGTATATATTTCTAATTGGGGCTGTTTATTGTTCAAAATAAAAACTGACTTGAAATAAATAAATTAGAACTGATTTGAAAACAAATCAAAATTATACATGTTTTTGACAAGTTCATACTATATTATAGCAAAAAGTCGAAAAACATAGCGACCTCTAAATATAATCCAATCTTCCCAAAATTTTGCATAGGGACTCACGTTTTCATGTGTAACAAGGGCAGCCTTGTGGAGCAATGCATTTCCAACTTTTAATTTTTGGACCACACTAATACCTAGTCAACAAGGTTTAAGCTCGCGCTCATATTAGACAGTTCTCATTAGAACGTCATCAGGTTGTTTGCTTCTTTGTGCAGTTGTGTACGTGTGAGCCACGCGCTTATGGCTAATTGTTTCGCTTAGACGATATGGTACAGATATAAGAATAACGTTCGTTGTCAACAATTTGTAATTGCAATTCAAAGCTTTAATGCAATTCAACAATCAATGTCAATCATGCATTGAAGACGATATCCTAAGCCCAGTTTCATTCAAGGCTGATTTCGTGGCATTAGAGGGTGCTAACTGTCATCATTGTAGACGTAATCACAAATTAATATAGCGCTACTCTAGGACAGTCTCATCAAAGGAGCTCCCGATCTGACCACATGTGAAAATTGGCACATCTGCGAATGGTAACTTCCTTTTTAAAGAACAGTTTGAAATGTACTTGCTTTGTAACATTAGCATTAAAACTGATAGCTGACAGTGTAAGACATCCTAGAAGCAGAAGCAGCTTGCTACTGACGTTGCTATAGATACGGTCGTAATAACAATTACATTCTCTGTGGAACAGCATTGTAATTGACATTCCTTCGTTGTCAATCAATGCAGAATTGCAGATAATGGCACAAATAATCTGTAGAGTTTTACGGCACCTTTTCCCCATCTCTCTGATAGCCAAGCCATGTATAGAGCATTTCACCGAGCTTCTGAAAAGGCGCGATATGAACATCATTGAACATCCTGTAACATGGTTCAGTTTACAGTCAGCAACAAACTCAGCCAATGCCCGTGCTTTGGTAGTGCCAGTCTCAAGTCTGGATAAAAGAGGAGACTACGCTAATCATCTCTGTTTTGACACACCGTCGTTGAACTGTAACTATGCGTTCTGTAACAGTTACTATTACACAATCTATAGAATTTCTTCAGTTGAAAAATTGTGCTGAAGATATCAAAAGTGCTAGTTTCAGGCGGGGATTGATGTACTGAACGTCAAACTCAGTTTCAGATCCGCTCTGCATCGATTGGAGCGAAAAGAACAAAGTGGTAGGAACAGAGAAACTGCCTTTGAAGTTAGTCTGCCGTATTCTCTACTGGGGAGATTGGGCTCCTGTCATGGAGTGGAAACGGATCTCCGCCGAAGATAACGGTGATGAAACGTCAACATCGATCACAGAAGGCGTATCCCACAAATCCGAAAACAACTCCGTTGAGTCGACACTGATGGTCACAGGAGGTCAACGTCTCAATGGCATACGATACGCCTGCATTACAAGATTTACAGGATCTAACAGACCAAAGTCTGTTACAGCGAATAACACTCCGGAATATTCTTACATCTGGGAATACCCTTCTGAAAGTGAGAAACGATCATCACTTGAAAAGTTCAATTTAATTTAATTATATTTTAGTGCTAGTGTAATGCATATTTGGAGCATTGCAGCTAGCTGCTTGGCGTGTTAGTCGCTACTCGACGACATAGATTGAAATGAAACTAGTATTATTTTATACTCAAATTATTTCATGTTTAAAAACAGTTTATACCAAATAGTTTATTCAGTTTAGAAGTGCGAGTACTATCATGGGCTTAAATGCTCGCTGAGATTTCTCGGTAATATGTTGATAAGTGGTTGTGGAATACAATAAAAAAATTGATACGTAAAAGTGTGCAATTGGAATAGGAAACAAGGGCGAAAAAGTCGCTGGAAACATGGTTGTCATCGTCATCGTTGTTCTCGTCGTCATCGTATCCGCATATTTGGTCGGCTTTACTGTGTTTATGAAAAGAAAGAAGACAGAAGGTAAACGATGATCAGCTATAATTCTGTATTGGATCAATAATAGTTAAATGTACACATGATATGATTTCTTGCAGCACACCCTCATACTTATTACACAATAGGAGTGCCGTCTAACCCGATTTTGCTTATTAGATTAAAGTCATCATATCTGGCGATATGACGACTTAGCTGTTACCTATTACACCGATTGAACATCTCACTAGCTTATCTTACAAACTCTGTTGGAACCACAGGTTTTCATAGGTAACATGTTAATGCAACATCCTAATTTCAAGTATCCTATAAAGATATATGTAATGCAAAATTTGTATTTTAACACGTTAAATGTCACCAACAAGCTTATCACAAGTTTTTGCCAGATGCGAATCTGTAGTGCTTTATTTCAATTGTTAGACCCTACAATAAGAAAAACAGTCTAAGCCAGTACAGTTATGGACTTGCGATTTTACCCAACTTGTTAATTTACTTGCGATTGACATGACTTGCGATTTTACCTAACTTGTTAATTAATTTTCGCTATTTGCTTACAATTTCTTGTTTGGGATCCTCCTTCAAAAACTACCAATTTCACACAGGGGCCTCATTTTTGTTTCCCGTAAACTTAAATATGCCTGTGTTAATAATGAGAGCAAATTCTTAATCGTTTATGTGAACTCCTCGTGAACTGTATTTGAAATAGAAATAATCACTAGCTGATTCTTCCCTTAATTGACTGCAAAACACTAATTTCGCTTTTTAGCCAATTTCTGTACAGGCTAATGAATAATTATTTTTATGACAGTTTCCTATAATAAACCTCCCACATCCCATGTAACATTGTGCAGCGCAGGGGAGGCGCTCAATTTCACTAGTAGGACTGTAGGCTAGGCCTTTGAGACGGTGTCACGATATAATGTATCCTTACTTACGATACTGGTACCAGCTTTTTCCAGCCATTATCCGCGCATTCAACATAACGTAATTTTTTAAGCTACAGAAGTATGTGAGACGACTTTTTATGCTGCATTAGAGATGTTAGCTTGAACATTTATCGCAGATACGTCATCATTGAAGAGCATATTAAAATTCTGACTTCTTTCGTAATGTCATATTAATTACTTAACATTTTAACTATTTATGACACAATTTCAGTTATCAAAATGATTCTCTATATACTATATAAATTGGCCTGAGACTTCATTTTGATCTATAATTGCATTAAGCAACTGTTTTCTTCTATTTTTGCCTAGATATTGTGGAACAGTGTGAAAATGAAACAGAGATACATAATTCATCGCGTGAAGCAACAATACTGAGGTCACAGCTGGGTTACGTCGAAATGAGAGGTTTGTCATCGTGTGCTAACAGTTTCGCCACGACAGCATATTGGAAGTGTAAATGGTATATTATTCGGCAAAACGGTTGTTGGCCTATATTTGCATATAAAAGCAGGCCTATGTCTATATAATATGCTTGTTCATTAGGGCTGTATCCTGCATCTGCATATAAAACAAACGAACATGTATCGCTATCATAGTCATAATCAGTAATAGCATCAGCAGCAGCCGGTGTCCCGTGACAGCGTCTCCCCCCTAAAAGTCTCTCCCCCCGGGAGACTCTGTTTCGGCAAGGGGGAGACTCTGTTTCGGGGGAGACTTTATATCGTGACACCGGCCGTGGGTGGGTTCCAGTAAATGACTCGTTCGTCAAATTCAGTGCTATCCTCGTATTGGTCTAAGTCTTGGTATTTCCTCATTTATAGCTGAAAAGTTATTGACAATGTGAGGTTCAACCTACGCTTTCTATGCTTTCCATTTAAGTAAGTAAGTAAGTATACTCTTTGTTAACCAATTGCTAATCGCACCTTGTTGCACAGTTAAGAGTATATAGCATACTGACATAAATGTTTTTCGCATCAAGTAAGTTAGTAAGTAATTAAGTGAGAATGTCCCTTAATAAACCAATTGCCAACCGCACCTTGGTGTACAATCGATCTCGAAAGACAGCAATCTTGATCAGACCTAATTATATCATCCTAGTGATGAAAGTTTGACGCAACAAATTATCTGCGGGAGGAATGATAGGGTCATGAGCCCAGGGGCGGAGGGAATACTTAGAAGTTTTAATAGGGGAAAGCAAATAATTAATTACTTATTATCTGCCAGGATGGATGAAAAAGGCGGAAATCTGCCTTTATGCATAGCTGCTCAAAAGACAGCGAATGTCCAGGAAGATAGTGATTGCGGATAAAGTGACGCATCAAGGCTTCGATTTTGTCTTTGTCTCGCTGTCCCACTAAATCCCCACCAGGCGGGTGAAGAATAGAGCATTCTTTCCAGGGTAGTGGCTCGCATAACGTCAAATAGAATAAATTGATGTGGATCACGCAGGCCATGGGCGACCAAAGTTCTCCATGCGTAAAACCAATGGCGGGTCTGACAGTCGTTGGATATGATCATTAAATCTTAAGTCATCAGAAATGGTATACTCCCAAGATCACCATCTCGCAACCATGCGTAGACCTGTGGTGGTGCTTGGGGTAACCAAGGCCCGGTCTGCGGACAATTCGCCACCAGAAGATTCGCCTCCGTAACTATTGAAATAAAGTATCACATATTTGTTGACCTGTTAAGGAAGTTTAGTGTGCAGTTTATTTTCATCAATAGAATTTCTATTCACGCAAAGAATAATTTTCGTCAATCCAACTTCCGTTTACGCAAATAATTATTTTCATCAATCCATTTCCATTTAAGCAAAGAATTATTTTCATCATTCCAGCTTCTATTTAGGTAAAGAATCATTTTTCATCCACGCTAATTTACTTACAAGTCATGGCTAAAAAGGTATCACTCACATTAGGTTTCGATGAATCATGACATACACACCCTTGCGAAGATGCCTCTCGGGCTTCATAATAATGTCTTCAGTGAAGCTCTCACATCAATTTCCGTTTAAAACAGCCAGGACTTGTAAATAATTGCAATCATTTTGTGGTTAAAGTGTATTTGAGCGTATTTAATTAATGATGCTGATGGCCGAGTATTTTAGCGTAGGCCTATTTTATTATTTCTCTTATGTGGATGCGTAAATTAAAGCTGGATTGTTAAAAATAATTGTTGCTAAGTGGAAGTTGGATTGATGTAAATAGTTTTGTGCTAAAACTCGAAGCTGGATTGATGAAGAAAGCGTGTAGTTTAGCGACTTAAATGACTCACCATTGCATGAGTTTTTCGCGTTGGTCGAATACAAGAATATGCTAAGGATTACATCTGCCCTCTCTCTCTCTCTCTCTCTCTCTCTCTCTCTCTCCTCTCATTGACCTCTCCGCTCCTTGGACAGGCATACTCTCTTCTGTTCTCACGAACTCTCCGCTCTTTGGTCAGGCATACTCTTTTTGTTATAGGGCTCAAACTAGATCTTTTGCCACTATTGGGCCCTCCCTATGGAATACCCTTCTCTCCTCTCTACCATTCTTTCTAGGTCTCTTCCTGCAGTCTTCTCCCTTCTCAAAACCTTCTTCTTCACTAGGGGTTCTCGCTCTGGGAGCGCTACTGAATGGTCACTGCTGTGAGCGGCGCTATATAAATTAATGCAATACAATACAATACAATATTATTATTATTATTATTAAATAAATTTGTAACGCGCGCAAGGTCACACCGAAATGTGAATCTGAGGCGGATTTTCTTCAATACAAGTTGCATTGAAGAAAATAATTCTTGCTAAATAGAAGTGGAATTGATGAAATAATATTATTGTATTGTATTGTATTGTATTGTATTGTATTGTATGAACTAGATCAAACTAGCGCCCCTTCAAGATTTATACTCAGAGGCGCTCCCGACTACAGCGCGGACACTGAATCGGATTTCACGCCCAAGCGCATGAGCAATTGCGAGTGAAGGACTTGTCCAGGATCCCTACGCTGCTGCTTGAGGTGGATTCGAACCCGCAACCCTCCGGCTGCAAGGCACCGAACATACCCCTACACCACAATATTAGGTTAAATAGAAGTGAGGTTGATGAAAAGAATCTTGCTTAAATAGAAGCTGGATTCATTACAGTTATCACGAAAATCATTGAAATATTAAAATGCACTAAAATACACGTCTAGATCCTCTATCAATATAATACATTAAAAAGCACCTTTACCCATTTTTTATAGATTATTCGGTAAAACTTCAGTGCTGCGTATTTTATTACACTGGGCAACAAGCATTTTGCTACTGGGATTCTAACACCTGTTCCTAGCTAAATTGGACATGCTGATTCCAAATCCGAAAACCGTTTTTGTCTATCACGTCCAGTTTTTAAGTTATAGGTTTCTAGGATTCTTTCAGCTGTATATGCTATACCTTAATAAGTTCGGCACTGAATCCAATTCCGCAAAACCGTTTTTGTCTATCACGTCCAGTTTTTCGTTATAATTAGGTTCTGCAGCTGATCTGGATGAGTCATATAAGCATCAAATGGCTGAAAAAGAGCCTCACCAATTTGTCTCGTGAGAGACATGTTATTATCAAAGTGGAAAGCAGAATTATCAGGTGCAAGACTCAAGCAATGGAATCTGCTACAAAAAGACACAAAACATTTGTGTTTTTCGTAATATTCATACCAATCTGGCTTCCTTTATCAAGTGGAAGGTGGCATTTGTTTCTGTGCTTATGTCGATGGTCTCACGCATGAGCTAGGATAAGAACATGGGAAGCATTTGTTTGGTCTAGGTATTGAAGGAGCAGTGAATTATGCTGAGCTTGTAGAGAAAATTCTGAGGGCATATGAGTTGTTGGGTGCAAGGATGTCACTGATGTGGCATTTCTACACTTTCCACCCAATCTGGGCGATGTTAGCGATGAGCATGGGGTAAGGTTCCTTCAGAATATAAAGATGATGGACAGCGGATATGAGAGGAAGTTAAATCATAGCATGATGAAATACTATTGCTGATTCTGGCAACGAGAGACGGATGTGCCTTACAAACGCAAAAGCAAAGGCCCTAATCAGTTTTGAACACTTTCACTTATAGTGTGAGTTGAAAAAGATGTAATTGTTCATCAGCATATTTGTTGTATGTTCTTTCTTGTTTGTTTTAACAGCAAAGGCATTAACATCATTTTAGGGCGAGATATTTCAGTCTGCAAATGTCTCGCATTAATTAGCAATTTTGTAGAACCTCACTGATTCATACCTAACAAACCTGAAGTGCTATCCAAATTTCAATCATATAATTATATGAAATCAGCGTCCAAATTTTAGCTAAGAATAAGCGCAAAAGCAACTGCCTGATACAATTTTAATACTTCGCTTTCGCTTACAGTATGAGCTGAGAATTTCGCAATTGTGTAGAACTTCACTGAAGCCTACCTGAAAAACTAGACGTGCTAGCCATAATTGCGAATTCATATTTGAAATCAGCGTCCAAAATGTAGCTAAGAACAAACACAAAATCAAATGCCTCATACATGTTTAATATACTTTCCTTTTGCTGATAGTATGAGATGAGAATTCGAAATTTTGTAGAACCTCACCGATGGTTACCTAAAAAACCAGACGTGCTAGCCAAATTTCGATTTCATATTTGAAATCAGCGCCCCAAATGTAGCTAAGAACAGTTCTAAAGTTCTGAGTGCAAAAAAAAATATTATTTTGTTGCCCAGTGTTATTAGCGTGGATGGTCAACACCACTTTCAGCGTAGCCTATTAATTTTTCATCGAATAAAGGGCTCTTCCTTATCTGGCTGCGTATATGAAAGCTGGATTAATTAAAATAATTCTTTCCGTAACTGGAAGTTTGGACTGATGAAAATAATTCTTTGCGTAAACGGAAGTCGGATTGATGAAAATAATTCTCTGCGTAAATAGAAGCTATAGGCCCTACTGATGAAAATAAACTGCACACTAAACTTATTTTACAATTCAACAAATATGTGTTACTTCATTTCTATAGTTCCGGGGGCGAATCTTCCGGGAGCGAAACTTCCCGGGGGCAAAATGTTGGGTGCGATTGTCCGCGGGGGCGAAATTTCATGAAGCGAATTGTCCGTATCCTTAAGGCCCACCCTCGGCGGTGAATTATCATTTCACTGGTTGTCTTTTGGCTCAACTTCAGGTTATAGTCAGCAACCCATTGGGAGACATGGTCCATTTCTAAAGTTACAGAAGCACTATTTGAGGAAGGGATTAAAAGGTAGTAGTCATCTGCATATCTGAGGAGCCTGTTTGCAGGGTCTGCTGGGCTAAGACTGATTATTGCAGTGATGAAGTTCATGGGTCCAAAGCCCGAACCCTGGACCATACTGGCATTTACAGAACTTCCCTTCTTTCCTAATTGGGTCTATAGAAATTTGCCAATATTCTGATTAATTTCTCATAAAGCAGCACTAAATAAATGCCAGAATACAATTAAAAATACAATTAAAATGAATTTAAGTTACGAAAACACCTTGTGATTTATTGTAATGGCTAATTTGTAAAGCGTCTCTTCGAGAGAATTTTGAGCTAGGTAACCCCGACCTGACAACACAGAACCATGATTAAACAGAATGTTTCCCAAATGCTCGATGTTGGGCATCACCTGCATAAAGGTAGCCATATGCTTTTTAAATATAAGGGGATATCAGCAGTAAAGAGAATGTCGAGGATGAGGCAAAAAGGACCATGAGCACGCTCCGCTCAGTAGAGCGGATAGAGCGACGACCCGGAGCACTCAAGTTAGGGCGCAGAGGTCGCGTAGATAGGCGGGGGCGACGCCCAGCAAGGACCGCCAGACCAAAGTGATGATCCGATACGAGATCCGCTGCAGGAGAGGGGGAGCCAATGAAGCACATCCAGGATATAATATAGGTAAGATGTACACTGTTGTACAGTAGGACTGCATGGACGAATAATTTGCTTAAACTCCGAAAAATTAAACTATAAACTGAAATTTTCATAAAGTATTAATTCTTGTTTTGCATATTTATTATTAAAAATATTGATGCTGCTAATTTCGACACCATTTTAAAGTCTTTAAATATTTAAAATACGTTATTTCTATGGCTTAACTTGAGTACGTAATGTCCGAGATAGTGTGGAATCTAGGGTACATGATGTTCTTCGCAGTACGTTGTGCCTAAAGTACACCTTTCCTGCATAGAGTACGTTATGCATGGATGTTGGCTAGGCATTTCCTACTCTAGAGTCCGATATACCTTATAACCTTATATTCCTTATAACTCCCATACTGATCAGGCCTTTGCTTACTTAGGTATTTTAAAACTTCATCAGATAAAATTATTACAAACAGCTGAATTCATGCACCGTTACACTAATAAAGAACTGCCAAATGCATTTGATAATTATTTTGACCTAGTCATGGACTTCCACCCTTACCCTATGAGAAACTCAGCACAATATAGAGGTGAATTTGCTCGCACCAATACAAGGAGCTTCTCAATTAAAATAGCAGGCCCATCCCTATAGAATAGTCTTTCACAGGTTCTCCATGATATTCCAAGTCGTCCGCACTTCAAGAAGGAGCTTAAACTTTATATTTTGAAACAATATTAAGAGATTTGATTAACTGGTTATTATCATTGTTTTGTTGAAGCATCTGTCTGTGGTTCAGCCAGGTCTGTAGAAGCATCTGTCTGTAGTTAAGATAGTTAAGTAAAATAATGTCCTCTTTTGAAATGGTCCTATTGAATATCCATGATACCTATTACAACAATCACAACAGTTATTTTTTACTGCTGTCTCAAACTGATCCAAGTTACATAGGTGGCCCTTTCTAGCGGGACTTTGGTCCCTTTTTGGGCTCCTCCTTTTGGTACCCATTGAATGTTGTCTAGTTCAATCTGTTACGATTTAACCTATTTGATGTATATTTTGTGAGATGACTGTTATTACTTTGTTATGTTGCAATGTTCTTTGTTGCCAACAAACATTTTTATTTTTTTATTTGATTGATACCTGTACAGTAGGCACAGTGGACTCTAGAGTACGTTGTGCCTAGGTATGATGTGTCCTACTCTAGATTCTAAAGGACATCATACCTATACACAACGTACTCTAGAGTCTATAGTAGGGGAACTACACTGTTACTGGGAAAAGTGGGATCAAGGTGTGATGAGCCAACCATAAGGTGGGAAACAGCGATATCCCACCCAAGCGTTGTCCGTGGTGGAAAGTCAGCATTCGAGGGTGTGTTTTCTCACCTTACATTGAGGGTGGTATAGTTACTCAACGCTATACCACTGGAAAATTATAATGTTAGTAGTTAATCATGTAAACGTATGAGTGCGAAATTAACTAAATGATGCATCGTGAATAATTAATCAGCGAATTAATTATTGTTAATCCTTAAAATTATTAAAATAATAAAAGATTGCAAAATTTCTTGTTAGGCCTATAGGCCTGACCTTGTAGGAGCAATTTTTAAAGATAAAAAAGCACAGTCTTATGACAATTAGTGGCCTAGGCCTACATATTTTAGTTTTGTTTTAACTTTCTTGTTTAGTTTTAGTTATAGTTTTTTTTATCTTTACAGTTTTAGTTTTAGTTTCAGTTTTCAGGTTTAATTTAGTTCTATACACATTCACAGAAGCAATTAAATGTTAATTTTTATCAATACCATTAACTTTGAAGTAAGAACATAAGATCTGATTAAATTCATGCTTTCATGCTACTGAGCTGCAGTTTGAAGCACTTGATGCTAACCGTTGCAGGCACGTCTGCCACTCGGTTTGGGCGCCCCACAGAAAAAATTAATTCAGTTTTCAACTTTCAAGTTCAGCTTTAGTTCTAGTTTTGTACTTTTTAGTTTAGTTTTAATTACAGTTTTCAGACCATTTCAGTTTTAGTCTTAGTTTCAGTTAACTGAAATAGAACTTTTCAGTTAACGATAAAGTTACTTTTAGTCTTAGTTAACTTAAATAATACTGTTTAAGACTGATCTAATTAAACTTACTCACAATTGACAGTCTTTGCGTTTCTCTGTTGTATCAAAATTTAACCTGGCTTTTCTGACGGATTATTAAATTTTGATGTGATTGACCAAAAGAAACAATCATTTCAAGTTTTGAGTATTATTATTATTAACGTCGTTGGGTGTTAAATGTGCCATTTTTAAAAATCAAATTAGGGGTTTTTGCGCGAAATCTACAATAATATTCTGTCGGTGTCATGATGTTCTAATCTGTAGCGCCCTTACCCTATAGTAAAACGTTACGGGAAGTCCGTGTAGCAACTCTGAATAAGTGTATCGTACATTTGTATAAGTCACTAAGCCGAATAATTTGGTTCTGACTTAAGCTGAAAAGTAAATGGAAACCTGTATGATGCACTGACCACGTGTCCAATACCTTGAGATTCGTCCATTGCCGGCTTAAATCGAAGAAGCAAGAAATGGGTGCCTCCCTACGTTCCACACTAGACATTAAAGTGACATTATTATTGTCTGTGATGTTTCAGGTTCGGCTGTTGTCATGAGACATCCTATGCCGTTTTGATTACAGTGACTCGCTTCTAACTAGTATAACCAACGAGTGCGTATCTTCAGCCAGTCGACGATCGTTGCGTTCAGCGACCTGTGGAGACTTCATGGTTCCCACACGACGCTTTTCCTCGTGCATTGGGCTATCATTCTTGAACTGTACAGTCCTCCACTGAAGTGCCAGCCATTCTTTCACATTCAGTTCAAGAAACATTTTCAAACAATTTTAAGTCGCACCCATTAGCACCAGCTGAAGTTTGATTCCTTCTTTATTAAGTTGATCGTACGAGCCTGGAAATTTGTTCTTTCTGTCTGCTTACGTATTTCAGTCCATGGATAAACTCTTACCTTTTCTTAATTGTTCATCTTTCGTTGCCTGTCTTAAGATCTTTGTGACTGCTTGGGTATATTGGATTACTACTATAATGGTATGCGGTTACTCTGGCATCCCACTATAGACCTCTCCGGTCTCTCTGTCAACTGGACTCAGACCTTCTGGACAGCCCCTGTGACTCAACGTTGTGTTCATGAATATGCTAGTGCCCGGAACTTGGCTTTAGAGTAGCGTTTTGGAAATGTGGAGCTTACGATTACAATTACAGTGCGATTTTGTTTCGAAGTGACTGTCGTTATTTATTGTACAAAATCATAATCATTTTATTGATTACAATAGACTGGTTTGTGTTAAGTTTATTTGACTAGACTCTCTGTTGTGTATGGAAACGCATAGTTAGTTATATTCGGCTAAATGTGGATATGACAATCAACTTTCGCTTTACAAATGCATTGCGATAACGATGCCATATTCGTTTAATTGATTGTGCTAGACGGATATGCTATGTTTACATATTCGATTACCGTTATTGATCGAAGCGCTAAATTAGTTATAATACTTGCCTTTAATGTTAAATAGTTATCTCATTGTCAGCATTATTATTTTTCAGTTAGAAAGGCTCACAGATCCTAATGTATAAATGGCATGCTGGGATGTTTTTATGTTTCGTTCATGGAGCGCAGCGTTTTCAGGCGCATTCTAGCATTACGTAATTTTGTGATGATAAATGGTATCCGTTGAATTGAGCGCGCACATTTCGCCGACCTTCCTCTCAGCGACCTCAATTCGCCGCCGCGAAACTGAGCGCCGACACAATTCGGCGCCATCAAACACAGCGACTACACAATTCGCCGTCATTCATTTCAGCGCTGCTTCAATACTAAATACCGGGCGTAAACAACGTGTTCTTGACTAGAACTTCAAAGGAAAATCAAAGCAAAATTGTTCTTAATAAGGCGGGGTTTGGCGGGTAAACATGCGCTTTAGGGGTCCCAAATAATGACACCCATATTCGAGGGGAGTATGTATTATAATCAGCCTAGTTCAATGAAGAAGTTTAGCACTAATGGCGTCGTGAGGGTCGTTTAGGGTCAGGTTAAGCGTCGTGAGGGTCGGTTAGGGTCAGGGTAAGGATTTGTGTTGTCATTAGAAAATCTTCAAAATCGGGACCTAAAGCCGGGGATACCGAAATAGCAATGGATGGGTAACGTAGCCGCCCAGCTGCCTGCCACTGTCCGCTAAGGGGCTGGCAGCAGATGCCTAATGTATAGTGAGTCATACAAACCGGTTGACCCAGTCTTCACTGGAATATGCTAGAGTACACAACAGATTACTATATGGAGTTTTATCATTGAGAACAGAATTCGCAGTTTTTATTCAGAGTAACTGATTTTAGGTACTTTTGTGTAACTTTGATTTACTTATTTAGGTTAGTTATAGTTACAGTTGTAAGACTTTGAGGTAGATAGATTTTTAAACGGATTTTGTTAGGCATAAAGACCAAAGCCAGTATTTAGTGTTCATGTATAAAGTTGGATTTACCTGAAGCAAAATGGGAAGGAAATGTTCTGCGTTTGGATTTACCAATGGATATATGATTCTGAAAATGGAAAGTGTGTGATCAAACAATTACCATACATTGTTATCCTCTCGAGGACAAAGAACTCTGTGAAAAGTGGATACCAGCAAATCCAAGAAAAGACTTTCAACCGACTGTCAGACTGATTGACTGACTGACTGTGTGAGTTGGTAAATGACTGACTGACTGACTATGTGAGTGTTGTTGACTGACTGACTGACTGACTGATTTGACTGTGTAGTTGGTGACTGATTAACTGACTGACTGTGTGAGTGAGTTGGTAAATGACTGACTGACTGATTATGTGAGTGAGTTGGTGACTGATTGACTAACTGACTGTGAGTGAGTTGGTAAATGACTGACTGACTGATTATGTGAGTGAGTTGGTGACTGATTGACTAACTGACTGTGTGAGTGAGTTGGTAAATGACTGACTGACTGATTATGTGAGTGAGTTGGTGACTGATTGACTGACTGTGTGATTGACTGACTGACTGACTGACTGACTGACTGACTGACTGACTGACTGACTGACTGACTGTGTAGCTGGTGACTGATTGACTGACTGTGTGATTGACTCACAAACTGACTGACTGACTGAATGACTGTGTGAATGAGTTGGTGACTGACTGACTGACCGTGTGAGTGAGCTGGTGACTTCATATTTAGCTTTCTCCTATGTTTAATCTTGTGAGTTTACATACAAACAGAGGCATATTATACTCCATATGCCGCTGTTTTAAGAGCCTTACCACTTACAAAGGCACTATATAACTGTCTATTTTATATGTATGCATGCATTTTTCATCATGCTTACATATACAGTTTGTAAAAGGAAAATCTTATGGCTTTAGAACTGCTATACAAGCCTTGTTCTCCAGTGTTTATCACTGCTACAGTCAGCCCCATCCTGGAAAGGGCGGGTAACAGTTGAAACTCCAGTCTATATTTAGTACTCCATGCTAAAGCGCAAGTTACAAAAATAAACTTTGACATTGTTATCATAAGAGTCGCTTAAATGAATGACGGCGAATTGTGTAGTCGCTGTGTTTGATGGCGCCGAATTGTGTCGGCGCTCAGTTTCACGGCGGCGAATTGAGGTCGCTGAGATGAAGGTCGGTGAAATGTGCGCGCTCAATTCAACGTAAACCATGATAAATATAATAAAAAGCAGATGAATACTGGCAATAGCATTTCCGCCAATGATGTTGATTTTGCTTTAAAATTTCTATATCGCCCGTGTATAATACACGAGTGGGATGAACAAGGTACCAAACGATGACGCACCAAAACTAAATGGTGATAAGCATCGGGAATATTAGCGGACGAAAACGGAGTCAGTAAAAGAATTCGGTGTAAACAATCCACAACTCAATTCAAACAAACGGGTAACAACTGAATTCGGCCTATAGGCCTATTATTTCCACCAGAGCAGATACAGAAGACCTGATATCACGTAAAATATTGTATTGATAACGGAACGTTAGTTTTAAATTATAGGCCTACACATTTGAAATTAAGCGCTGGCCTATTTCTATAATTTAGATCGCATATATATATATATATTCGTTTAATAATGAATCACTAGGTTGACACACCGCAACCCATTACATCTAGTAGCCTAGCTTGATGTCAAAGTGAGATGTTATTGCTGGTACGGCGTAGATCCGGCAGCTTGTGGATCACCCAGTTGTTAAACATTTCCGCTAAGAGTTATCGTGCTGGCGTCAATAGGCCTACAGTGTTTAATGTTTATCTAAATAGTCAATTAAGCGCACACCATGACCTGATAATCTTCGTTCATTATTTCAAACAATATGATTACAATTCTAGTATGAACGGATGATCCCAAGTTATTACAGGAATCGAATTGAACTGTTTGGCATAAAAGACGCATTAATTTTCACGTCCTACTGCTCATTTTACCAACGCCAACTAGCGAATGAAAGGCTGGGTCGACAAGCGGTAAGCGATCTCGCGTCCGTGCTGATCTTCTGCTCTTCCTGTCATTACCGTGAATCTCCTCCCATATATTCAAAGAGTTCTATAAAACGAAAATCAGCATAATATTATACAGTAAGTAGCCTTTGGTGTTGTCCGTGCTTAACAAACTGACTGGCCAGCACAGATCCTGTTGGCCGCATTAACAAGCGCTTAGAGCTGTTTGCCTATTGCAAGTGTGTTTTGCCAACGACTGTAATAATATTTTGCTATCCTAATTATCGTGTGGGTATTGAACTTTACAACTGCTCTTGCGTTACCTACCAACCATTTTTAGCAAATACTATTAGACAGAAATCAGAGGCCTAGTACTAAATATGTTTCACATAAAATTTATAAGAAATCAACGGGTTAATCGCATGGTAGGCATCAGGAAGTCGCCACACAAAAACCATTAATCTTTAGCATTTTCGTTAGTTTTGCTAGCACAAGCACACACGTTACAGGGTAATCATTGACTTTCTGGTTCGAGGATGGCGATCTGTGCAAGTAAAGTGCTGTATAATTATTGTGACGACTTTTCTATTTACGTACTATAGGCCTATTATTAGTTGTGTATTGAATTATATTGACTTATAGCGATCGATTATTTCGCGATGTATGAGTATTGAAGGCCCATGTAAGGCATCGACCATCCGCATAGTAACGCATCCTAAAAATATAGTTCTAAAGTGTTTCATCTATAGCTTACACAATTTCACAATTAATTAAGAACAGCAGGTACATGTTTATGCAAATAGTAGGCCTACTATATTACCTGAAGAAGTCACCATTGGCGAGCGAGCTCTCACAAGTGGAACCCAACCAAAGAGTTTCATTCAGGATGGACAATATGCACTACGTTCAGTGTTTCTCGTCCATCTTGCGAATAAAATTGACGACAGCCGAATGAACGTTTGCATGACAGGGTTACAATCGTAGACTGCAACTCCAAGCGCAGATGATAGAAGAGTCAGGTCAACTTGAAAGGCAAGCAGTCATCGTTAGCTTTCCAATTATATGAGTCATAGAACTTCTCCTTGATTGACAGCCGACGCCACCCCAACATTCGGTAGGATAAGAATTTTATAAGTGGAGTCGACTGTCAATCACTGATAATTACATTCAATCACATAATTAACGGAAAGCTATATGAGGTTTGCCGCCCATGGTCTGGTAGGAAATCATATCGTCAAATTTTCTCGAAGTTTTTGTTCTGTGTGATAGGACAGAAGTTGTTAGAGGTCAAACTGGTATGCAGGTTTCAACGTGTGAAAATTTAGCTAAGAGTTGACATTGAGGGTGTGAAATCAACGAAGGCTGACGGTACGAAGCGCTAAAGGTTTTTCTACTAAAGTGTGTGACAGTCTGACTGAGTGTTGTAAGGCAGGTTTACAGATTTTATTAGCAGATTTTATGCGTTCACGAGGAGTTTCCCAAGTTGGATTAAAACCCCCAAAATCAGCACGAATGTTTTTCTAGCATTAATTAAAAGCGGTGCTTTACTTTTGACCGAGTGATAAGATCTAAAGCGGATCTGTAGTCAATCCGTTGTACCGGACTCACAAAGAGCAGTGAAAGGCATCACGTTATAATTCAAGCAGAAGAGGACATTGTAATATAATGTGCTCTTCAATTATTGTATTATTGTATGCAATGGCACAGAGCATACGTTTAGATGTATTACGCAGCAACGATACAAACAGTTTGCACAGGCCAACATCTCTAAGCACTTGCAGGAACAAAAAATACAGCTTGATCCAATTAGTAAAAAAGAAATAAATCAAACAATGAAATAATAATAATAAGCTTCGTTTATTATTTCAACCCACCACAGTATGACTACAATTCATAATCTGAACGGATGATCACAAGTTATTACAGGAGTCAAATGTAATTGTTTGGCAGCCATGCAAGGCGCCCATCACGTCCTACTGCTCATTTTACCAACGCCATCTGGCGAATGAAAGACTGAGTCGACCTTTGGGAGGTTAGCGGGAAGCGATACCGCGACCGTGCTGATCTTCTGCTCTTCGTGCCAGAGTGTTACCATTAGTACCATGAACCCCCTCCCAAAGCAACCTTGGTTTCACGTCTAATTTATGAAAGTAAAACTTATAACTCGCATGTGCTTACATACAGTCATAGCAGCCTGTAGCCTATATTGAAATAAGAGTAAACATAGTTGACGGAGTAAGATGATAAGTAGGCCTATATACCTACTGATAACGTATTACGCATAGCAAATGCACTAATTAAGTGAGTTTAAAGTGGCGTTACAGGATACTACGTCCACAACAATACTACTAGGCAAGCTGTAAGTTTATGTCTTGTTTTGTATTAGAATAAAAATGAGATACCATGATGAAAATAAAACGATTTGGTCAGCTTGATTACAGCTTGTTTTGAAAAAGCAGCTGCACAAACATTCCCTGAGCAATAACAACCTAATCCCACAATTAAACAACATTTAAAAATAATTATCAGTTTTTCATGACACTGTGTGCGATGGGAGACTTGGGTGAAAGGAAAATAGTTTTGAAGCCAAATGATGCAATTTACAATTGGACATAATTGCTAAAAGCAAAATAAGTCGGCCTTGCTGTTTAGGCCTTTTATTATTTCCGCCTGCGACTTTCTTTTACAACCGTACTATAATAGATGATGAAATACAAACAGTTGTGAAGACCAACAAATGTCAGTTATATCCACATGCAGAGACTACAGCAGTCGTTTAGGCATATTAGCCTCCTAAATTGAGCATCTCATTTTCACAGAAAGAAACTGCTAAGGATGGGAACCAAAATAGCGCTACTGGTGGCGACGTTCGCGACTATGCTAGCAGGTAAGATAATAATATTACTTCCTCTGCCATCAAATAAAACCAGTTATTAAATTAATCGTTGAAAATACAAAGGCAATATGACCGTGTGTATTGTATTAAAATGAAAGCATGATCTAGGAGAGACATAATTTCTATGTGGTAAGGTAAATTTTTATCTGAATAGTTGATATGAAGAATCTTTGGCGGTCATTTATGAAGCTTGCCATGCACACATAATTATATACAAGCGTCTATCTCACAACATGGCCTCCGAGGACCCAGTTTGCACGATGTGGTATAGGGCCTATACGTGCTACAACTCTAGCAAAAATGCTTTATGCCTCACAAGCATGGTGGGGATTTACTTCCCAGAAAGATCGCGAGGCACTAGAAGTGGTGTTGCGACGTCTAATCAAAGGGTAATACCTTCCCTCAGACATTCTAACCATAGAGCAGCAATGCCTAAAAATTCGGGCTATCGCCTATTCTCAGCACTGCTGTGCAGAGCCGTAAAGGACGTGTCTTACATTACATGCTCCCGCCCAAAAGACATAGGCTACTGGACATGGTCTACGCCCTCGCGCTCACGATCGAGAAATACCATCGGCAGACTGTCTCACCAGAAAAACCATTATAATTTGGATGATTTTTCAAAGATAAATAACATTTGTGATAAATAACATGTGAACATACAATTTATAGAATGCATAAATAGTCTAATCGAGAAACAGATAAAACAATCCTTTAAACTTTCATGTTAGGCAAAATACGGTTTGCAATTGGTCTTACAATAAAGAATATTCTATTCTATTCTATTTTCCGATTTTAGCCTCTAGTGCAGTGGTCACGAACCTTTTTTCGGTGAGGAGCCGCATTGCCAGGTTTAGCAACTTTTGGGAGCCCCCACAGTGTTTGGAGCACAACAAATACTAGTGGCTACCACCATTCGTCGCTAGCGTTAATCATACTATATTAATATAATTACATTATAGAAGGAAATAAACAATTCTTCATAAATGCGATCACTGAGCTGTACAGTTCAGTTACCAAATGAGTAATTTGCAAGTTGCAACTTAAAATTCAGTTGATTAATATGCCCTGTAACGTCACTTAAAAACGCATTGTCCGGCAAACATGTGGCACTGTAGCCTATTATAACTCAAGGAAGGTCTGCCTTTTCTCTCTAAAAATTCTTTAATGCTTGGCAACAGTGAAAAGAAACGATCCCAAGCCTTTCCTATGCTCAGCCATGTTACTTCACTGTAAAGAATAAGGTCTCCATACTCTGCCTTCATTTCCGCAAGAAGAAAATTAAACTGTCTGTGATTTAGCGCTCTTGCCTGAATGAAGTTGTAATTTCTTCCTACATAAACGACTCCTGATGAATGATGCCGTGAAATAAACAAATTTTCCAAAATCATTATTGAAATAATAAGTGGTTTATTATCAATTATGACTCCTATCGAACTCGGAGAGAATGGACCGACACACAAAACAAGGACGTCGTAGACAGAGCTTCTCATTTGAGGCGATCGATCGATCGATCTCTTTGGTCGATCGCCTAGCAAAGGTCATGTCGATCAAAAAATCGATCGCGCTCGATGAGTTAGACTCCAAGAGGAACCTGGAGCCAGACCATTATTTATTTATCTAATTTACATTACTTGTGAAAGTTCAGGCTAGGATCAATAAAACATTGCATCGACAAGCAGAGGAGGCCTATCGACGGTTAATAAGTGTTGCGTATACTCTAGCACTTAATGGACAACCATATAGCCTAATGTGCGGCTATTGGAATACGATATACAAAATACACTGTACACAAAAAGGTCTCGAGTAAGACCGCGCATCGATCGCCTACTCGATCCAGCGCGATAGATTTTCAAATCACCTTCTATTTTCAAATAAGAAGCTCTGGTCATAGAATTTTTAGCTCAAGCAACAATTTAATTTCGCAATTTAATTTCATCACATAGAAAATGTCATTTTCTGGAAAGCTCTGGAGAGCCGCCACAGACATTTTTGAGAGCCGCATGCGGTTCGCGAGCCGCGGGTTGGTGACCACTGCTCTAGTGTGTATTCTGATTTCTAGAGCCTTCTGGATCTCAGTTGGATTTATTGGCGTTGCTGACCGAATGATCAGTACTCTGTAACTCGGTCTTACTTTAGAGCAGTGATGAGCAAAATACTTATCAAAAGTATTTTGAAAATACAAAATAAAATACTTTTAAAAAGAGTTTTCAAAAGTATTTTGAAAATACTTTTACAAAATGCTTTTCAAAAATAGTAGTAGTAGTAGCAGCGCAGCAGCAGCAGCAGCAGCAGCAGCAGCAGCAGCAGCAGCAGCAGCAGCAGCAGCAGCAGCAGCAGTTGTTAGCAGTAGCAGTAGCAGTAGCAGCAGCAGTAGCAGTAGCAGCAGTAGTAGTAGTAGTAGTAGTAGTAGTAGTAGTAGTAGTAGCAGTAGTAGTAGTAGTAGTAGTAGTAGTAGTAGCAGTAGTAGTAGTAGTAGTAGTAGTAGTAGTAGCAGTAGTAGTAGTAGTAGTAGTAGTAGTAATAATAATACACATAATAATAATAATAATAATAATAATAATAATAATAATAATAATAATAATAATAATAATAATAATAATAATAATAATAATAATAATAATAATAATAATAATAATAATAATAATATCCAGCGCTTCAACGCCGTCGCGTTCCGGGGCACTTTTGTTATGCCCTGATTTGGAGGAGACGTAACCGTTCCAGATGTTCATTTTTTCTGTTTCCGGACAATTTAATAAAATGATAATAATAATAATAATAATAATAATAATAATAATAATAATAATAATAATAATAATAATAATAATAATAATAATGTGGCCTTTAGGGGTTCTTTTGTTGACCCTATGCCCGAGATGGAAGAGAGATAGCCCTTCCAGTTACACTAGATTTTGATATAATAATAGTAATATTAATAATAATAATAATAATAATAATAATAATAATAATAATAATAATAATAATAATAATAATAATAATAATAATAATAATAATAATAATAATAGTAATAGTTATAATTATAATTATAATAATAATAACAGCGACAATTTCTAGGGCACCGTAACACAACACTGCCGTTACAAGATCGCCTTCACAAGCTTAAGCGCAAAGTGAGTTAGAGATACGCCTTGGAGAAAAGATGTGTCTTAAGTCTTGACTTGAACGACTCGACTGAGTCTGCAGAACGAACTATATCTCCAAATTCTTCCTTTGGCTTCTCGTTTACAGAGCTATTCATTCAACCTCTGAATTCCATCTTATTCCAGCTCCTCGTTTTGTCTTTCCCATCATATTGGTCGGTTAACCTGCCAGGTCAGTCAGTAACTTCACCCACCGTTCTCTTATGCTCTAATAGCTTGTCTATTCAAGTTTGTCTTTGCTCACCCAGTCCATCGCACTAGGAAATAATCTTTGCCGCTTTTGTACTAAATCTGGTAGGAAAGATGTGGATAAAATATTAGTTGCCTAATCATGAAAATACCTTACTAATCCTATGGGTTATTTTTCACTTTTTGCAAAACTCCCAACTCTTCTGAATAGGAGTTTTGAAGCATATGCTGAGCGGAAGCATTTACCTTGTCTTGCCTTTGATTTCATCCTTCGCTCTTCTCTTACTTTGTTCAGCCTATGCATATATGTAGCTTACAGGAATTTAGGCCCTATACATGCATACATGCAAACACATAATTATACCATACACGCATATCTATTAGTGTGGTCCAAAAATTAAAAGTTGGAAATGCATTGCTCCACAAGGCTGCCCTTGTTACACATAAAAACATGAGTCTCTATGCAAAATTTTGGAAAGATTGGATTATATTTAGAGGTCGTTATGTTTTTCGACTTTTTGTTATATATAGTATGAACTTGTCAAAAAACATGTTTAATTTTGATTTTTTCAATTCAGTTTTTATTTTGAACAATAAACAGCCCTAGAGAGAAATATATACGGCAGTGTTACTGCTTAGTCAGGCTGCATTAAATTTATAATGCAATATAGTTTTGGATAATTAAAGAAGTTATCCAGTCTGCATAAATCCCGTCATTGAAGTGCTGGAAAAGCCGCAACCCGCTATTGTTTCATTTTGCCTTTGTTGGAACAGAAAACGTTGTCCAATGACTGGAGACAAGTTGCAGCAAGTATTGTTTCTGTGACTCATCCTTAGTACATCATTGTAACACTGGATCAGAGCCTCTCCACGTTCTGCGCAGTCATTGACGACCATCAACAGTTTGACATTTGCCTTCATCGACTGGAAAGTAGGGTCCAGTGGTCAGGGAGTAGAAGCCTTTGATTGGAAGGCTGTGGGTTGTTCTTGACCCTGGATGGTAAGAAGATTAAGCAGTTTTTTCAGATCTTTCCTGTCCAGACGCTACATGGATAGCGGATTAGGTGGATGAGTAAGATTGAATTACCAAAGCAGCCTCGATGTCTTCGTTGACATGCTCATCAAAGAAAGCGCGTGGCTATAAGGTGCTAGAAGAAATATCAGAGATGACGACTGAAAGAGTTAATTTAAATCGACCTCAAACTGTAACTCATTGAATCAGCAGAAATCTTGGCTCATACAACTTGCAGTGCTTGCGAACACCCGAATCAGCACGCTTTGCGGCATTCTCGCCATCTCCCGAATTACCTACGCAGCGACTATTGTTGCTTTCGTAGTCTCACCAACTGTTAGTCTATTCTGGTAATGCAACATGACATTCCTTAGGATTGCCTCATTTTTTGGGAGTCCAGACCCAAGAATGTGTTTGTCAGGCATCCTAACAACCAACATTGTGGGTTACTCCTGGTTGATGCCAGTTCCACCATAACTGCCGTTTATGTCACGTATGAGCTTTTATTGCAGACAGTGAAAAAACATGTGCTGTAAGGTTATTTCATATTGGCTGGCTGGTTTCGCAGATAAAAAAAACTCTATTTATGCTACATTAGCAGCATGTAGAGCAATATTGAACAATCCAATTGTAGCCTATATAAAACGAATTGTAATGAAAATTTGGCATGCAAAATTTAAAAATTAGCTATAAGCCAACAACCGTTTATCTATCAGAAAGAACTTGACACAATTGTTTTATTTGTAAAAGAGCTTATTATTCTTTTATTTACTTAAATACAGTTGGCATATTGATCATGATTTAGAAAGATGGTGCTTGATGTTCATGGGTGCTTATTTTAATTCATAATGAAGCTATTAACGCGTCAGATGCACAATTTTGCAATTTTCAAAAAAATGTCAAAACCTAGCGACCTCTAAACATGCTCAGATCTCTTCAATTTTTGCAATACAGAGTCTTCCAGTCAAGTGTAACAGAGGCAGCCTTGTGGAGCAGCATATTTTGAAAAAAATATTTAATCCCATGTAAGTTTGGGCCACATTAATACCTATATACATGCTGACATACATGAGACATCAGTTTGCATACATACATAATTGCATGCGTACATTGGTGTGTATATATATATATATATATACGAACAATAGGTTGCCATGGTCGGTTTACGGTTCGCCCTGAAAACATAGCCGTACTATATGGAATGGAGGTTACCATGAAATGCAGCACAAATTCTTCACATAAATTGATGTTGAGAACGCAGTGGAACAGATCTGAAGGACTGAAAACCATCTACACTGGAACAAAACTCGTTAAAGATTTGCCTTCGTACTACCGCATTTCCTCCAACAAGGAAGGCGATGTCGATCTGGTAACTAGAGCAAACGAAATAACCGCCAGAGCATATACCTGCGAAGAATCCGAAGAAAGTTCCAGCGCAGCATTGATAGCTCTAGGTAACTCATTGCCTTTTCTGAGTTTCGTATTGAACTTTCCATTAACTTTGTACACCTAGGATAATACCATACTATCATATAAAGCAACGAAGTACCGTATAAATTATTTTAATTAATTACTGTAAAGGAGAAACTTGGAGAAATGATCAATTAGATTCTGTTCACTTTTAGCTTGAGACTTCGGTCGTTGGCTGCGTCTGACACTTGGGTTATTGCAGCCATTAGTGTGACAGAAAGCGTAGATTCGAACCTGAGACCCTACAGACACAGAACATACCGCTACTCCACCACGTCTCACCACATTCAGGGCTAGATTAACAATTTATAGGCCTGTGTTGCAAAATTGTATAGTAGGCCCGAAATATCTGTTTACTACAAACTGTGGTGCATGAAATAAATCTACAGAATTCTGATAGCCTTTTATTATTATATTCGTTTATTAGCAACAACAAAAAACTGATAGTCACACCGCTATCAGGTGCATTGTGATTAAACAAGAGTTACAAGTGAATGCTAGGCAATATTAATCCATGAAACGATCCGCGAGTGAGAGGCGAGAAATTGTTATCAACAGTTGATAACAATTTCTCGCCTTATTGTAGTTCAGCTATGTCCATGCCTGATGAATTATTGAGTTAGGTTTGGTGGGCAGAGGATGGCTTTTCTATACAGGACTCGTGAGATGAAATGTTTATCATCTTTAGTTGGTAAAACAAAGTTGTGAGGGCGTGGTCTCATGAAACTCGTGGTTTTATGAATTTAAAACTACTAACGACATGCTTTCATAATAGAAAAACTGTCAACAATATCCAGAAAATCTAGCCGTTGTACAATTTCACACTCAATGTTCATAAAATTATGTGTTAAATTTGTCAGACTATCTTGTCCCATCGTAGATCTTAAAAGCATTTTCGATGCGCTTTAGGTGACCTAGCGATCTTTCACCGCTGCAGTTAGACACAGGAAGTGTAAGATATTTACCCAGAGCAATGCAAACATTCGGAAATCCTGCTAGCAAATTGTATTCCTTCATAATTATTTGCAACACATGGAGAGGCGATAGTGATGGGCGGAAGAAGCTATCAGCAGCCTCAGCAGAGTAAACTGTCGTTTGAACCGTAACGGCCTAAGGGAGCTAACGGTCACAAAAACTCATAATTGTCTTGGCTGTCGAGTTTCAAGTGACTGTCGTTGTTTATCTGCAGTAAAACTAGCTTGTTTAAACATATTCCAGTTGTTACATGTCAACGATGTAGGCCAACATTTGAAAAGTGAAATAAAAGTTATAGACAGTATTAAGATGTACAAAATTTTAAAGGTAGAATACTAATGGTAGGCCCCTTATTTGTGACATTTTTAGTAGGCCTGGGTCTGTGGAACCATTGAACCATTGGCCTCGTGGTTAATACAGGCCTGACTACATTGCAGATGATATCATCTACTATGTAGACTACACCACACAGCTTATAGAGTGCTTCCAAAAGTTTATCTCCAAAGATCTAAGAGAATCGGAGGCGAAATGACGATTATTAGCCGAGATCTAGCCATTTTTTCTCGTTTTTGCTAGATTTCGTTAATTCTGACCTTGAAATGACCTCGAATGACCTTGATATAGGTGTCTACATTTTTCCCAGATGTACATGTAGCTCTTGTCAAGTCAAACAAGTTCCAAAAAGTTCGTCCAAATCGGACTCTTTGTTAATTTTTTGTGATAAAAAGTAAATTCACAACGAACCCAAGTTCCTAGTCCCAAGCCTTCAGTCCTGGGTATTTAAGTAGGGTATGTTTGGGGGCTTTGAGCCACCTCAGGATAACATTTTAAAATTCTGAAAAAAAATATTTCTAGACAACTAATGAATGGAATAATGGGAAAAACTTGAGTGTGGGTGTTTTCTACGATGTATCATAATTCTGGACACCCCTAGTGCAACTTGTATGACATGTATGGCATCTCGTAATGGTTCGCTCCTGCAAAACTTCAGTTGTTGGGTGGGATACCTAGTGTATGTCAGAATATTGCCAAATTTTGGTAAACATGCCTTTTCAGTAATAGGAAAAGAAATGAAATAGGGACAAACTCTTTTGAAATATTTTGGGGCATATGATGCACCCTAACTCTGGTTCAAGTGTATGAATCAGTATCTGATGTTGGTAAGTAAGCAGCGTAGAGCAAAACGGTTGCTGATTATTATATTGTTGTATTATTTATCATTGGAGTTCACTGCTGGCTGCAGAAGTCACTGCAGGTGACTTTCACAAATTTTCTTGTAGGAATAACAACGGTTATAATGCCTGTATGCCCATGTGTAAATAAGCATTTTAAATGTTTCTGGTGGACTTCTAAAGGAGGCAATTGTGGGCGATTGTGTTAGCATAGTATGAATAAGTCATGTTTGAAATGCTTATGAGATTTAGGGTACTGATTTTAAGCTGCTGTTAGACTGTTATTGTTTTCTTTTGGTGCTTTTGAAAGTACCCATGGTGGACGCATGTGAGAGAGACAGCCAAAGCCAGGTGGCCCTCCTCCTCCTCCTCCTCCTCCTCCTCCTTTAATACACCTATCCACTAACTCTTCAGGTCTCTTACCTTCACCTCAGGTGCCTCTCTCTGCAAGCTTGGTGTTACTTTTGATCCACGTCTCTCCTCCTCTAAGTCTAACCACATCTCCAACCTCTGGTGTTCCTGCTTCATGCACTTTCATAACCTCTGCCACATCTGACCCATGCTCGATTTCAACACTGCCTCCACCATTGCTACCTCCATTGTCCAGTCAAAGCTCGATTGCTGCAATTTTCTTTTCCTCAACCTTGAATCCACACAACTCAAGCATCTGCAACTCATCCAAAACTCAGTACCGAGAGCTGTCACCAGAACGCCCAAATGATTGTGAGATTTAGGCTATTGATTTGAAGCTTCAGTTACACTGCTTTTGTTTTCTTTTGATGCTGTTGAAGATTCCAGTCATGAAATGATACCACCAGACCCGCCAATACATGGTAACCCTCCTCATAAGAAATATTAAATAATTATTAATATATTAATAATTATTCATATAATAATAACTACTATCATCTTATATTTTTCTGCCTGTCATAAAGTTGTTCTTTGCTTATAATGCACTAATTAATATAAAATAATTAATAGGGCCTACAGTATCTTAGGTATAACACGCTTCAACGCCCTTCAAACCTTTCGGCCTTCTTATATAATGGCCAGGTAGGTCCTATTCACCATCCTACAACACCCTTCAACGCCCTTCAAACCTTTCAGCCTTCTTATATTCACTAGGTAGGTCCTATTTCACCAGCCTACCGCCATGGTCAACTCTCTCATCATCATTACCGTATCTTTGTCTCGTCCTCCTCTCTGAAATTCTGCAACCACTGCTTAGTCTATGCTGCACCAGATCTTTGGAATGAATTCCCAAAAATCTCTGCTTGTTAGCTCATCTTCCTAGCTCACCTGTTAATTTCACATCTACATGTATTCTCCGCTTGCACTCTTCTCTGCTACTTTCCACTCACGACTGAAAACCGAACTCTTGTAGCTATCCCATCTTGATTCTCCTCCAGCGCCACCACACGGCCACAATCATCACCGATTACCACCGGACAGAGTGACAATATTTCTTTCTGCTATTCCGGGACATAACAGCACTTCAAATATAAGCCAAAATCAATAAGGAACTGGCTCATTGAGAAGAGTGCTATAAGCTTAAATACGTAATTTTACTCTTTACTGAAAGATGTCAAAGCTTAGAATGATGCTCATTTAGTGAATATTATTACTCCTATTTGTATCTTCGTCTGTGGTGACTTGTTACAGACCAAGTTTGTATTTTCTGTATTTATAACAAACATTTATAACTTGCTGATTGCACATACTAAAGAGACTAGAGGCAAAGTATTCTGCACTCTTTGTAACAGAGAAATAATGTCCTAACGTTATTCATAGCCTCTACAGCATTCCATCATATATTTAACACAGTGATACCCTCAACCCAGTCATGACAAACCTGTGAAACCCTCAATACGTTTATTTTGTTTGAATTACTCTCTCATCCTGTTAATTTCTTATTCTTTGTCCCTCAGTCTGACGCTGCTGAAGTTGAGTTTTAGTTATGCTATGTATGTTGAATATGAAAACACAGCATGTATCAAAGTAACTGTTTATGTAAGAATGTATGCATGCACAAATGTACATACAGGCTTGCATATGTATAATTTCTGTATATATAAGAAAGCTCTTCAATCAGTGTACCTAATCAGATGTTCTTACTGCCATAACTACTAATTGTATTCTGTACTGAGAGATGTTATACCTTAAGATGATGTTCAGTTAGTATTTATTAGTAGTCCTATTTGCATCTGCATCTACAGTGACTTCGTACAGACTAGATTTTTATTCTCTATATTTATAACAAACATTTTTAACTCGCTGATTATATATAGCTGCATTTATCATTATTGTTCACTGTTGGCTGCAAAAAATGTTGCTGGTGATTTCGCAAATTTTGTCAGAGGAATTACAATGGTTATTCATTAGGATGGTGCTCAAAATAATTATGATGAGCAAATTGATGGGACAGTCCCAGGTTATGTTTTTTTTGATAAAATAACTTAGTGTGCGAAATATGATAAAGATATTTCATCATTTAGGTGTGCCACACGAGATGACAAGTTTTCCAAATTTTAGACAAGGATCGTAAGCACAATTGTGGTAATATTAGAAATTTTTCGTGTTTTGTGTAAGGTAAAGTATACCTTAAATTGTTTTGCTTAAAAGAAGAATAATTAAAAAGTAGTGTTGAGCATTATTCAGCCTTATAAGTTTGATTAAATCATTAACACATTAAATTATTAATTGGTCCATTTTGTGACCGTTGTCTTTTTGGGGTCCGGAGACTTTTTCGATGCTCGGACACCAACTGGAGCAAGGCCGGCTTTTGTCCTTCATTCTTGGTCAGCATTTGATTTTATTCTGGTATCATTGCCACTCTCGTTTCTGTCCTATCATTCACCACACTCAACCTTTCTTCAGTCTGCTGACACTCCAACTAAATGATGTTCTGTTTCCACGCATTACTATAGCTGTCCTTCATTCGATCAAGAGCTGCTGCTACTTTCACACTGATAATATTCTTTGGGCGAGGTGTTTTAGTGTTTGGGGTTTCTGCCTCATCACCAGACTCATAGTTTTAGATGCAGTCTATATAGCAGTTATCACTATCTGAAGCATCAGATTTAAATAACTCGGCAGCTGGCTTAATACCACTGGACCTGGACATTGGAGTAGTTATAGATTGTCTCCATGTCTCTTGATAAATTCTAGCCTTAATGTCATATAGTCCCTCTTCAGTTTCTCTTCATATTGTTTTTCAACTTGTTATCCACTTGTGCCAATGAACTTGACATCCTTCCATCTCTTAGCTGAGCCTGCAGAAATGCTCTGTCCTCCGGATTTTTATTTAACATTTCCGCATCCGAATTTGAAATATTAAATGTTTTCTCCAATGATTCAACAAATCTTTACTTCTGACTTTCTGTGTTTCTCCACCTCTCAATGCTGCGTTTTGTGAATGCCTCCACTCATTGTAGATCTTCTCAAGCCTCCCGATTGCATGTTGCATTGTAGTCTCAGGCAAGTGAGCTTTATTTCAAAAAAGCTGCAACTGTTCCAATTGTCATGCGTGCACTTTCACGAACAGTTTTGCCCTTGACTTTTAACAAATGAAAAACCTGTAATGTCTGTTTTCATGAAGGCAGCCTTGTGTGAGAGTCGTTTTTATAGAATCCTAATCTAAGCTATTTTCTCCAATCCAGTGAATCTAACAAAGCAAATTTCAGTTTCAAATCTCGTAGAAGGTTTCGGACATGCCAACCTTTGAGGACCTCTGAGTAGGCTTCTGGAAGGGCGCTGTATAAATTCTTGGAATGAATGAATCCTAGTCAGTTTCCAATTAAAAGTACTGAAAACAAGCAAGTCAATAAAAAGATTGGAAACACTGGATACATTAGGCTAGACTAAGTGTTGGGTATTGGGTATTTTAAGATTTTTCTTGCAAAGTAATTTTTAAATAAGCTAAAAAAAATATTTAAATTAAACGTGTACAGAGTTGGAAATTATAATCTGATTTTCTACTATATTATGCTAATTATATATTTATGTTCTGACCCTAAACCAAACTTTAGCCAGATATTAAATGCTTTGAAAAACATTATTTACTTTTGATATGAAGTGCTTTTTCTCCATTACAAAATTTTGGACTAATTTGAAATTAGTTATGGATACTATGGGATATTGTGAGTAAATATAAATTAATAATTAAGCTCAGGAAAGCCTTAAATAGACAGAAATAAAAAAATTTGTTTTAAAAATTATAATTATTTATTTACTCCACAGCTCCAGTTTGTTCCAATTTATATATTTATTATTTAATCATTTATTTATAAAACCAGTCATCAGGGAATAAGGTATTCAGCAATCCATGGTACATAGCACTCAACACATATCACAGTAATCAAATAATATGCTCTAGAAGTGTATAACTTTCATCCAGCTCCTGAAAATAATAAAAAGTTGATTTTTACGGCTTCAATGACGCATCATTTGATATGCAAAATTTAAGTTGTGATGTGGCACCCCTAAATAATGGAATATTTTAGAAAGATTTTGCACATGAGTTTCTACTACCAATACGAACAGAACTGGGGGATGTCCCAGGCATTATAAAAAAATTACTGTTTTGACTGCCACCCTATTATTCATTATGTCTGTATGCTCGTGTCTAAATAGGCTCTTAAGTGTTTCAAGTGGACTGACAAAGGATTTAATTGTGGGCTATTTTAACATAGTATGAATATTTAATGTGTTAAATGTTGATGAGTATTTATGTTAAACTTTTGTTTCACTGTTACTGTTTTCTTTTGGTGTTATTGTTCCAAAGCTGGAAACGAGAATGGTGACCGTTCTGGTGAGAAAATTTCATTAAACTAATATTTTTTTTAGTTTTTGCCTGAAAAGGTCAATTCTAACAACCAATTTTGAATTTGAGTTTTAAGAAAGTGAATCGATTTACAAGTAGTTACAATAACTGGGTGGGAAATTGTTAATACAATTTCCTTGCATCTCTCTTTCCATGATTCTCACATGTTGTATGAAATTGGCAGTTGAGATTGGGCACTGGGAGATTTAGCTCACTTGTTGATTTGTTATGCTATGATTGCAAATCATGTAAAATAGACGTAGCCTTCAAATATTGGAACTATTATTTAGAGGCATTTAATACTTACCTTAACTTATGTTGCTCATGCAAAAAAGACTAAAGAGCAAGTAGACTGCACTGTTTATTGCAAGCAAATAATGTCGTAAAGCTATGCATTGCTTATATGGCACTCCATAAACTAAATAATACAGTCTCTTGCCTATATTTGCCTACCGCCATGGTCTACTCTCTCATCATCATTACCTTTTTCTCGTCCACCCGTCTGAAATTCTGCAACCGCTGCTTAGTCTATGCTGCACTAAATCTGTGAAGTGAATTCCCAAACGATCTCTGCCTGTTTGTTCAATGTTCATCCTTCTACTTCACCTGTCAATTTCACCTCTCCGCTCGCATTCTTGATTCTCCTCCCACGCCACCACACGGCCACCATCATCAGCGATTACCACCGCTTAGAGTGAAGACATTTCTTTCTGCAATTCCGGGAAACCACAACACTTCAAATATAAGCCAAAATCAATTAGGAACTGGCTCATTGGGAAAAGTGCTAAAAGCTTAAATACGCAATTCTACTCTTTACTGAAAGTTGTCATAGCTTAGGAGGATGCTCATTTAGTGTATAATTATTATTACTCCTATTTGCATTTTCGTCTTTGGTGACTTCTTACAGACCAAGTTTGTATTTTCTATATTTATAACAAACATTTATAACTTGCTGATTGCACATACTAAAGATACTAGAGGCAAAGTACTCTGCACTGTTTATAACAGAGAAATAATGTCCTAAAGTTATTCATAGCATCTACAGCATTCCATCATATACCGGTATTTAACACAGTGATACCCTCAACCCAGTCATGACAAACCAATACGTTTATTTTATTTGAAGTACTCTCTCATCCTGTTCATTTGTTATTCTTCGTCCCACTGTCTGACACTGCTGAAGTTGAGTTTTAGTTATGTTATATATGTTGAATATGAAGACACAGCAGGTATCAAATTAACTTTATGTAAGAATGTATGCATGCACAAATACAGGCATTCATATGTATAATTTTTGTATAGGCCTATATAAGGAAGCTCTTCACTCAGTGTATCTAATCAGATGTTCTAATTGTATTCTGTACTGAGAGATGTTATACCTAAGATGTTGCTCAATTAGTATTTATTAGTAGTCCTATATTTGCATCTGGCGACTTCTTATAGACCAGAATTTTATTCTCTATATTTTGATGACCAACATTTATAACTCGCTGATTATATATCGCTGCATTTATCATTTAGGCCTAATTGTTCACTGCTTGCTGCAGAAATCGTTGCTGATGATTTCACAAATTTTGTTATAGGAATTACAATGGTTATTCATTCTGTCTGTATGCTTGAATGCAAATAGGCAGTTTATGTGTTTCTAGTGGACTGACAAAGCATGTAATTGTGGGCTATTGTTTTAACATAGTATGAATATTTCTTGTTTGAAATGTTTATGATATTTACGGTATTGATTTTAAGCTTTTGTTTCACTTTAACTGTTTACTTTTGGTGTTATTGTTCCAAAGGTAAAAGAGAGAAAGGTGGCCCAATTGGTGAGAAAAATTTCATTAAACTATTATTATCTTCTGGTTTTTTTGCCTGAAAAGGTCAATTATAACAAGCAAGTTTGAAGTTGAGTTTTAAGAAAGTTAATCGATTTACAAGTAGTTACAAGAACTGGGTGGGAAATTGTTAATACAATTTCCTTGCATCTCTCTTTCCATGATTCTCACATGTTGTATGAAATTGGCAGTTGGGAGATCTTGCTTACTTGTTGATTTGTTTTGCTATGATTGCAAATCATGTAAAATATTGGAACTATTATTTAGAGGCATTTAATACTTACCTTAACTTAGAGGCATTTAATACTTACCTTAACTTAGAGGCATTTAATACTTACCTTAACTTAACTAAAGACCAAGTAGACTGCACTGTTTATTGCAAGCAAATAATGTCGTGAAGCTATTCATTGGTTATTAGGGTGGAGTGAAAAAAGCAAAAAATCTAGAACCTCAACGGAATAGTCAGAGCTTCTCATTTGAAAATAGAAGGCGATCTGAAAATCGATCGCGCTGGATTGCGTAGGCGATCGGTGCGCGATCGACCTCGAGAGCTTTTGTGAACAGCGTATTTTATGTATCGTATTCGTATAGGCTATAGCTGCATATTATATAGTACGTATAGCTGCATATTATATAGTAGTAATTTAGTAGGCCTATCTCAGTTCAGTTCCGTTACTATTGAAAGTATTATTAATTACTTTTCTTATAGCGCCCTTTCAGGTGATCGACTCAGAAGCGCTCCTATAGTCCACGAAACGCTGCGTTCCGAACGCATTCACCGCCGCCGCAAATAAGCAAAAATTAAAGTAATGTAAATTAGGTAAATAAAATAATGGCTCAAGTTTCCTCTTGGAGTAAATCGATCGCGCTCGACTTGCGCGATCAATTTACCGATCCACCAGACCCTCGCTAGGCGATCGACCAAGGAGATCGATCGATCGATCGCCTCAAATGAGAAGCCCTGGGAATAGTGATAACTCGTTGCCTTTTGGTATAGTAAGTTATCATGTCAAATATTTCTTTAAAATTCGTTCTCTAAGATTTGCCCCAAAGCGCTTTAAAATTTAACAATTTAATAAAAATGACGAAAATATAAATATGTCAATAAATTTTTAAATGTAATGCGCTGATTGTAATAGTGATAACTCGTTTCCCTTTGATGTAATTAGTTATCAGGCCAAATATTTCTTTAAAATTCATTCTCTAAGATTTGCCCCAACGCGTTTTAACATTTAACAATTTTAACAGAAATTGTCGAATTTATACAAATTTCAATAAATTTAAAAAAAATTTATGCGCTAATTGTAATAGTGTTTAAGCATTAAATTATGACGTATTTAATGACCATGCAAATTAAAATTAATAAAATGGCTGTATATCAGCAATATTAAATAAACAATAGGCACTTAACATCATAAACAATCCCAACAGTTGTAGACTAGATAGGCCCTATGTCACTAATTACCGAAAAGTGAGTCAATGCTCATTAATTTTATTCTGTTGATTGAACTGATAACTAATTGAACTGACTCGTGTTTCCTTTCAAGTTCTATCAATTCGTTCCATCATAGTGGTGAAGACTAGATAAGCCCATTGGGCTTCTTCTTCCCACGAATCGATTTTTATTACTTAACCTGTTAGACTCCAACCTTTTCAATTTCTGTCTCTTATTAATGGCGATTACGAAATGTAACTGTTAATGACTGTATTCACATATGTACACTGTGTTAACTGCTCATGGAATCGATTCTAATAAATTTTGAAATTTGAAATTTGAACTCCGATTGAAATTCTGCTTGAGTATAAAAAGAAGGTATTAGTTCCCGTGAATCCAATCTGGCAGGGATGGGAACCATTTTTAGATGTTTGTCCAACCAGAGCAGCAGATGCCTCATCACCAAGTTTGACAGAACGCTCAGCCGATTGTGCGTAGCATGAAACTTCGGGAAAATTGAGTTTTGGCACACACTCATTGGCGACAGATTCTTTAAGGTCAGCTGTGGTCCTGTGGAAAGTGTGCAAATGACCGATGGTTCTGTTGCTTTTCGTTTTGCCAATCAATCAGATCGATGTAGTCATTTGCAGAAAAGTTAAGTTCTGGAATAGAAAATAATTATTTCAAACAAATACTTTTGATCAGTGCTAAGATTATTTGCTGTGACTTGCAGAAAATCAACTTCAATTTTCTCAAACAAAATAACTGGTAGTTATTCACAGTACCCTATGCCAATGGCTTTGCCGATTGGCCCTGTAAATGCCCGTGGACGTGCAGTGACACCGTCGAGACGCTCCAATAGATTTAGCATTGGCAATTCATTTGAATGCAATTGGCAGACAGACCACTGTGATAAAGGGTTTATTGTTCTCAATTTTTGGTGAGCCGTAACCAGGTGCCATGTAGCTCTCCAGATGGATAACCACAGCTAATCGAATCCTAACCGAAACTTGGAAGCATATCCGTGCTCTAGGACTACGCAGAGTCTTGCGATCGAGAAATGAACTTCAGCAGAAACACAGAAAACGTAATCCAGAACTTAACTTTGCTGCAAATGATTACATCGATCTGATTGATTAGCAAAACGTAAAAGTTACAGAACCACCGGTCATTTCCACAATTTCAACAGCTGGCCTTGAAGAATTTATCGCCAGTGAGTGCGTGACAACACTCCACTTTCCCAAATTTCCATGCCACACACAATCGGTTGAGTGCTCTGTCCAACTTGTTGATGAAGCATCTACTGCTGTTGTTGGACAAACATCTAAACAATGTTCCATCCTTGCCAGATTGGAATCACGGGAACTAATACATTCATTTCATGCTAAAGCAGAATTTCAATCTGAGTTCAATCAACAAAATAAAATAAATGAGCATTGACTCACTTTTCTGTAATTAGTGACATATCTAGTCTTCAACTGTTGGGATTGTTTATAATGTTTAGTGCTTATTGTTTATTTAACATTGCTGATATAATACAGTCATTTTATTAATTTTAATTTGCGTGGTCATTAAATACGTCAAACTTAAATGCTTAAACACTATTACAATTAGCGCATAAATTTTTTTTACTTTATTGTAATTTGTATAAATTCGACAAATTTTTTTTAAATTGTTAAATTTTAAAACGCGTTGGGGCAAATCTTAGAGAACGAATTTTAAAGAAATATTTGGCCTGATAACTAACTACATCAAAAGGAAACGAGTTATCACTATTACAATCAGCGCATTACATTTTAAAAATTTATTGAAATTTTTATATATTCTTCATTTTTTATTAAATTGTTAAATTTTAAAGCGCTTTGGGGCAAATCTTAGAGAACGAATTTTAAAGAAATATTTGACATGATAACTTACTATACCAAAAGGCAACGAGTTATCACTATTCCGTTGAGGTTCTAGATTTTTTGCTTTTTTCACTCCACCCTATTGGTTATGTTGCACTCAATAATCTAAATAATACAGTCTCTTACCTACAATACCCTTCTTCTTCTCTCTCCTCCGTCAGGCGTGCGCCAACGATGAGTCCTTAACATGACATCTCCAAATCTTTCTGTCTCTGATTTTATCCATGGCTTCCCTCATGTCCATGTTTTGTGCCCTCAAATCCTCCATTATATTGTCCATCCAGGTCTTTCTTTGTCTTCCTCGACTTCGTGTTCCCTCCACATGTCCACACAGAGCCGCGGCTGGGAGCCTTTTGTCGTTCATTCTCGTCACATGACCGAACCATGTGAGCCTCCTTTTCCTGATCTTATCCACCACTGTCTCCCTCTGTCCCAGCTCTTCTCGGGTAACCTCATTTCGGATCTTGTCTCTCCTACTTCTGCCCAGTATTCTTCGCAGCCAGCTCATTTAAAGTTTCTTGGTCTTATGCCAGGTGGTGACCATTCCTCTCATGGCAGGGTAAGGAAGCCGGTGGGCCAATTAGTAGGCCTCTTTCGCCCTCAGGTGTCCTTCCAACACCTGCCTCCTGCGTTGGCCAACCGTTTCGGGGTTCCTGGTGAGCCTGTCCACCTCGCGTATCGCCCTAGGTGGTCCTTCAGCCGAAGCCTTCTCCACTGATGGCATAGCCTCACCAGGCAATCCCTTACTTGGCTGTTCACCCCCCCACCACGGTGAGGTGCAGGTACAATACCCTTCAACGCCCTTCAAACCCTTTCGGCCTTCTTATATTCGCCAGGTAGGTCCTGTTCGCCATTCTACCGCCATGGTCTACTCTCTCATCATCATTACCTTTATCTCGTCCACCCGTCTGAAATTCTGCAACCGCTGCTTAGTCTATGCTGCACCAGATCTGTGGAGTGAATTCCCAAACGATCTCTGCCTGTTCATCCTTCTACCTCACCTGTCAATTTCACCTCTCCTCCGCTCGCATTCTTGATTCTCCTCCCACGCCACCACACGGCCACTATCATCAGCGATTACCACCACGTAGAGTGGAGACATTTCTTTCTGCAATTCCGGGAAACAACAACACTTCAAATATAAGCCAAAATCAATAAGGAACTGGCTCATTGGGAAGAGTGCTAAAAGCTTAAATACGTAATTCTACTCTTTACTGAAAGATGTCATAGCTTAATTAGGATGATGCTCATTTAGTGTATATTATTACTCCTATTTGCACTTTCGTCTGTGGTGACTTCTTACACACCAAAGTTTGTATTTTCTGTATTTATAACAAACATTTATAACTTTCTGATTGCACATACTAAAGAGACTAGAGGCAAAGTAGTCTGCACTCTTTGTAACAGAGAAATAATGTCCTAACTTTATTCATAGCCTCTACAGCATTCCATCATATATTTAACACAGTGATACCCTCAACCCAGTCATGACAAACCAGTGAAACCCTCAATACGTTTATTTTGTTTGAATTACTCTCTCATCCTGTTAATTTCTTATTCTTCGTCCCTCAGTCTAACACTGCTGAAGTTGAGTTTTAGTTATGTTATGTATGTTGAATATGAAGACACAGCAGGTATCAAATTAACTTTATGTAAGAATGTATGCATGCACAAATACAGGCATACATATGTATAATTTTTGTATAGGCCTATATAAGGAAGCTCTTCACTCAGTGTATCTAATCAGATGTTCTAATTTCTGTACTGAGAGATGTTATACCTAAGACCAGTGTTTAATCTACTCGATCCTCTTGCTATGGGGGGGAATGAGGGTTCTCGGGGGCTACCCGACTTATTTGAAAACTTGACAAGTAGCGAGTGTTTTCCAAGAATTTTTTCGAGGGGTAGTAACAAGAATTTCCCAAGAATTTTCGAGGGGGTAGTAACGAACGAGAGTGTGGGGGGGTAGTAACGAGAGTTTTCCAAGAAAACTTCTCCCCTCACCGCGGGAAAGGGCGCGATAAATCCTGCGGCAATTATCCCTAAATCAAACTAATTCCTGGGGGGAACTTCCCCCCCCCAGAGACGTCTAGATTAAACACTGACCTAAGATGATGCTCAATTAGTATTTATTAGTAGTCCTATTTGCATCTGCATCTATGGTGACTTCTTACAGACTAGATTTTTATTCTCTATATTTATTACAAACATTTATAACTCGCGGATTATATATCGCTGCATTTATCATTATTGTTCACTGTTGGCTGCAAAAAATGTTGCTGGTGATTTCGCAAATTTTGTCAGAGGAATTACAATGGTTATTCATTCTGTCTGTATGCTCGTGTGTAAATAGGCATCTTAAGTGTTTCTAGTGGACTGACAAAGGATGTAATTGTGGGCTATTGTTTTAACATAGTATGAATATTTCATGTGTAAAATGGTTATGAGATTTAGGTACTGATGTTAAGCTTTTGTTTCACTGTTACTGTTTTTTTTGGTGTTATTGAAGTTTCCAAAGGTGGAGATGAGAACGGTGGCAATTCCGGTGAGAAAAATTTCATTAAAGTAATATTATCTTATAGTTTTTTTTTGCTGAAAAAGTCGATTCTAACAGCCAATTTTGAATTTGAGTTTTAAGAAAGTCAATCGATTTACAAGTATTTACAAGAACTCGGTGACAAATATTGTTAATACAATTGCCTTGCATCTCCCTCCATGATTCTCACATGAAATCGGCAGTTGGATACCCACTTGGTGATCTTGCTCACTTGGTGGGCTGTGCTGATTGCAAATCAGGTAAAATAGGCCTAGCATTCAAACACTGGAACTGATATTTAGAGGCATTTAATACTTGATTACTTGATACTTGATTACTTGATACTGTCTGATTTTTTGTTTGAATTTGATTTCATCATTTAACATATTTCTATTGTAACTGGTTGCAGTCTGTCAACCTGTCAGAAAATAAAACGAATATATCTATCTATCTATCTAACTTACCTTACCGTAGTTGCTCATACAAAGAAAGACTAAAGGCCAAGTAGCACTGTTTATTGCAAGCAAATAATGTGGTAAAGTTATTCATTGCTTATAATTATGGCACTCCATAAACTAATTAATACAGTCACTTACCTACGGCACCTTTCAACGCCTTTCAAGCCTTTCGGCCTTCTTATATTCACCAGGTAGGTCGTATTCACCATCCTACCGCTCTGGTAAACTCTCTCATCATCATTATCTTTATCTCGTCATCCCCTCTGAAATTCTGCAACCGCTGCTTAGTTTATGCTGCACCAGATCTTTGGATTGAATTCCCCACAGATCTCTGCTTGTTAACTCATCCTTCTATCACACCTGTTAATTTCACCTCTCCTCCGCTCGCACTCTAGGGGCCGTCCATAAAGTACGTCACGCTCCGGGGGTTTAAGAAAGTGACAGGGGGAGGGGTCAGGCCATGTGTGACGTCACACACATTTTTTTTATATTTTATTTATAATTTATTTTTTATTTTTTAGTAGAATTTCATAGCTTTAAAATAATTTTCAAAAATTTTCTGAAACATTTTAATTAGTTTTATGTCAAAATAGCATTAAATGCATATCTCCTGAATGTGTTTTTCACGATTCCTCTCGCTAGGAGCGCTAGTAATAATGCTGTTGCGAAGCCTTGTTTATGTATTAGCCTTGCTTTCGGAAGTATTATTATTTCTATGTTGTCCGCTGCATAATTATGTCACTGAGCGATAAATTCTGAATTTAATTTTTACATATATAGTAATTATTATATTTCAAAATTTTGAGGATTCAGAGGTAATATTTATAATAATTTAATCATTATTATCATGAACTTATAAACAATTATATTACGTCATTCTTTAAAATATATTATGATACCAAGCCAATTGTTGTATTATCTAATAAATACCCACTTAAATTCATATAGCACAAGAGTTTATCACATATATATAATTTGTGAATCTAGTCTTTTTTTAGTAAAATTGTTTTGTTTCCTTTTTATTATTTAATCACTGTTCGAAAGTGTGACGTACTTTAGGGGGTCGAGTTTTGTGACAGTTTGTGACAGGGGAGGGGGGTAAAAATGGTCAAAAATAGCGTGACGTACTTTATGGACGGCCCCTACTCTGCTACTTTCCACTCACGACTGAAAACGAAACTCTTCAAGCTATCCTATCTTGATTCTCCTCCTGTCCCACCACACGGCCACCATCATCACCGATTACCTCCGCATCATCATCAGGATCCATGGGCCGAAGGCCCGTAGGTGTCCAACGCTTGCATCGTATCCATGGGCCGAAGCCCGTTGGAGTCCAATGCTTGCATTGGATTTCATTTGTATTTTTCTTTACGAACGGATTATCTGCACCCATCCGTTCGACCTTCGCACTTCTCCCTTAAAGCAGTGTTTAATCTACTCCCCTTGCTATGGGGTGGGGGAATCGAGGGTTCTCGGGGGTACCCAACATATTTGAAAAGTGGACAAGTAGCGAGTGTTTTCCCAGAATTTTTTCGAGGGGGGTAGTAACAAGAATTTCCCAAGAATTTTCGAGGGGGAAGCTGGATCCTGGGGGGAACTTCCCCAGAGACGTCTAGATTAAACACTGTCCTTAAAGAGAGTTCCAGGCTTAGGACTGGCTCTGATATCCACTTGTGGTATCAAAGGCGGCGATGCCGCCCACGTTTGCCAGCTTTTTCAGGGTTCCTGCTGAGCCTGTCCACCTCGCGTAGCGCCCTAGGTGGTACTTCAGCCAAGACCTTCACCACTGATGGCATAGCCTCAGCAGGCACTCCCCTACTGACTGTTGCCACCCCCTCACCATGTTGAGGTGTGAGTCGGACTTTGAGGGGGTTTATCACCGCATAGAGTGACAATATTTCTTTCTGCTATTCCGGGACATAACAGCACTTCAAAAATAAGTCAAATTCAGTAAGGAACTGGCTCATTGGGAAGAGTGCTATAAGCTTAAATACGTCATTCTAGTCTTTACCGAAAGATGTCAAAGCTAAGGATGTTGCTCATTTAGTGTATATTTTTACTCCTATTTGCATCTGCCTCTGTAGTGACTTCTTACAGACCAGGTTTGTATTTTCTGTATTTATGACAGACATTTATAACTTGCTGATTATATAGGCTTATTGCTTCATTTATCATTTTTTTTCACTGCTGGCTGCAGAAAGAGCTGCTGGTGATTTAACAAATTTTCTTATAGGAATGTTTATGAGATTTAGGGTATTGAACTATTGTTATTAAGCTTTTGTTACAATGTTACTGTTTTCTTTAGTTGATTTTGGTCCTGATGGTGATGAAAACGCGAAAGGTGGTGAGAAATGTATTACTAATCTAGCAATAAATATTTATGATTTATCTTATAGTTTTTTTTTACCTGAAAAGGACAAATTCACAACCAATTTTGAATATGAGTTTAAAAAAGTTAATCGATTAAGATTATAGGCCAATATACAAACATTTACAAGAGCTGGGTGACAAATTGTAAATGCACTTAACCTGGCATCTCTCTCCAGTACTATCACATATTGTATGAAATTGGCAGTTGGATAGTTGGGAGATCTTGCTCACTTGTTGGTTTGCCGTGCTATGATAGCACTCAGGGATGGGCAAATTACAGAGTAAAATGGTAATTGAATTGCAGATTACTTTAGAATTTGCTGGAAATTACAAATAGCAAATTGCGTAATTTCGATTACATCACGTTAAAAAGAAAGGTTGTGAGCTATTCCATGTAGTCAAGACCAGTGCGCTCATTGTAGTTGCTACATGCATAATTGGGATTAAGAGATTCAGGCAGAAAACACATGCTTTATTTGAACTGTTCATTTGTTGTACACTGTTTGAAATAGCTTATTTAATTTTTTTAAGAAGTAGCAACTGTTCAAACAAGTTATCCAATAACCGGTATAACCGGGTGTCTGTTTGATCTTACAATCATGCTTTCAAAACTATAATGAGTCTGTCTACCGGCACAGATGAAGAAAGTGCAGCATTAAATTGTGTAAATAATATCTTTACATTTGTGTAACGTGAAGCATCATTAATTCCTTGCTGTTGTCTTCGACATACTGCAAGAAAACTGTCATCAATGGTGACATTCGGTTCTCTGAAAGCATCTCTTTTCTTATCAACCAAAGCAGTGTTAATGAACACGTTTTAAAAGAGACAAACAGTATCACAGAGTAAGGCTAACACACTGTTTACAAACTTTGTGATAAAGGGAATGCATTCTTTGTCAATCACTGAGCTACCGGAATTTAGAGACCTTGTGACTGATCTCATTGGAGTCAGCATACTACTTCCTTGGAGGTTGTGATGGGTAACCAGCCAGAAATTGGCTGCAGTGAACTTGTTGTAATGCTTGTTTTATTTTCTGCTTTACATAATATGATATACATAACCTTCAAAACTAATGAAAGAGGTCAACCACTTTTATACAATACAAATGGAAATCTATTTCTATCTTTGATGGAATTTATAAATCTGATCAAGGAAAAGATAAAGTAGTATGCTGACTCCAGTGCACAGATTCTGGCCGTCATTAGCAACTACAATGAGCCCAATGGTCTTGACTACATGGAATAGCTCACAACCTTTCTTTTAAAGTTCAATAAACTAATCCTAAAGTATTGGTATATTGAATCGCATTCAATATTTACTGCCTAAGTTTATACTGCTCAATCTTTATTATTCTCTTATTTACCCATACATCTCTTACTGCAACCTAATTTGGGCATCCAATTATCCCTCTCGTTTAAAAGTTCTAATGATGTTACAAAGACGTGCGGTGAGAATTGTTGCTAAACAATATTATAAAGATGACACTGATTATTTGTTCTCAAAACTAAGGATTCTAAAAATAGAATCTGTAAATAAATTCCTAATTGCAGAATTTATGTATAAATATGAACGTTTGCACTCCTATCAAATTCATTCATATAATACAAGATCCCAAGATAACTTTCGTAGTACTTACGCTCGAACTAATACTAGATTTTTCAATATTAAATGCAATGGACCATTATTATGGAATACATTACCTGTTCATATTCGATGTTTGCCGACATTACAATTATTTAAACAACAACTGCGCAGTTTCCTAAATGACACACGACTGTAATTTGTAACTTGTTTTATAGCTTAGTTAAGTTTAACTCTCTGTTCAGTTGATCATGTATATGATCCAATTTTTTTTGATGTTGTCATAGTTAAGACTTCGATGCATGTTTAATTAGAAAGACGACTGTTCTTCGTCGCCATCTGTACTGCCTTTAATTTGGTGACCCTATTCAAGCGGAACTCTGTTCCGTCTGGGTCTACCGGTTGTTTCTCAATACCCATGTCAATGTTTCATGTCTATATTTTTTATTTTACTGATTTTTTGGGGATTCAATAAACGAAGAATGAATGAATGAATTAATAATAAACAACAGTTTCTTTTACACATTTAATTTCATACTCTGGGGTGGCATGGTTCTCTAACATAATGTCTAATAAATTAATATATAAACTGTATAATTAATATTCATTATTTGTATATTTCTATACTTAATATATCAGCATAGGGGTTATTGTCCGGGGTTATTGTCCTGGGGGTTATTGTCCGGGGGTTATTGTCTGGGGTTATTGTCCGGGGGTTATTGTCTTGTTACCGAATTACAATGGTTATTCATTCTGTCTGTATGCTCGTGTGTAAATAGGCATTTTAAGTGTGTCTAGTGGACTAACTTGGTGATCTTGCTCACTTGTTGGTGGGTTGTGCTATGATTGCAAATTAAGGTAAAATAGGCCTAGCATTCAAACACTGGAACTGATATTTAGAGGCATGTACTAATTACCTTACCTTACACTGCTCTTACAAAAAAAGACTTAAGACAAAATATACTACACTGTTTATTGCAAGCAAATAATAGCATAAAGTTAGTTTTAGCTTCTATGGGATTGCATAAAGTACATGTATCTCATACAGTGATACTCTCAACCCAGCTTTAAAAATCCAGTGAAACCTCAATACCTTTGTTTTATTTGAATTTACTCTCTCATCCTTTTCATTTTTTACTCTTCGTCACTCAGTCTGAATCTGCTGAAGTTGAATTTTAATTACATTATTTGTGTTGAATATGAAGACACAGCAGGCGACACAGCATAACATGACATTACATAACAAGGGTTTTAAGTGGTTGAGAAGACGTTTAGTCTGTAACGAATGTCCCTGAGATCCCACACAAATCATTTTACTAAATGCTGTAGATATAAACTCTTATAATTACATATACATGCACTGTTATGGTGTAGGGCTGCGGTTATTGTTAGACTGGAAATTGTTAGACTGGTCATTGAACTCAACTATAATGATAGGCCTCACAGGCTCACATGCATGTCTACCTTCGCCATAAGGAGTTAATAAAGTGACGTGAGTAAGATCAACTTTAAGCTCCCTAAAGAGTTAGGGACCCATTACATAGTCTTTGCTAGAACCACTGCAAATTAACATGGAAAGCTTAATTGCCCATTTTCCATAGCTTCCTCTTAAAAACTGTAATGGTGTCCAGTTTGTCCACTGAGACAATACTATCGTCCAAACCATTCCACAAGTCTACAGCTCTTGTTCTCAAACATTTCTGCCCTAATGTTCCTTTGGGCTACTTAAACAACTTAAACCTGTTTCCCCGAGATGCCTTATTTGGATCTAATTCAAAGAACCTCTGCCACTATAGAGCTTCCTTCCAGTGATTATCTTACCAGCTTCGATTAACTCTCCACTGCTCCTTCTCTCAGTGTTGTTAGTCCACACCTTTTCAACCTTTCCTTATAGCTCAAATTCTTTTGGCCCAAATTATTTTTGTAGCTCTTCTTTGCACTTTCTCCAGCTCTTCTATGTCCTGTTTCAAGTACGGATTCCATACCTGGATGCAGTATTCCAACTGTGGCCTAACCAGTGACTTGTACAACCTCAGTGTAATATTGTATCCCTGTCTGTGGTGACTATTGTCCTTATTATAGGCCTACATAAATTTGAGTTAGCCTTTTTTAATGTTTCAGCACATTACCTTGAAGGTTTTGCACTCTTATGCATAAATCTCTCCCAAGTGCCTTTCTTCACTCACTTTCAATACCTTACCCCCCTTCCCATTTCATATGGAAACTCGTTGCTTCTCTTCCCATATATGCGCCCCTGATTGGTGTGCACTGCGAGAGACGCTATATAAATTGATAGATACAATACAATGCATCAATGAGCACATTTCCAAATGAGAGAGCATTTGCAAGTCTCGAAACCATCTCAACATTCTTCTTAGATCTTCCCGCAGTATCTAGGCCCTACACTTCTTTTTATCACACACTGCTCTACATAGATTTGTATCATCTGCAGACTTATAAATTTTCGATCAAAGTAACTGTTTATGTAAGAATATATATATTATGTATTCATGCAAACATGTACATACATGCATTGTTGTGTATATATGTATGATTCTGTATATAAGAAAATTCTTCAATCAGTGCAACAAATCAGATGTTTTTCTTGCGATTAGTCCTATCTGCATCTGTGGTGACTTCTTACAGACCAGCTTTGTATTTTCTATATTTGTAACAGACATTTATAACTTGCTGATTATATATTGCTTCATTTATCATTATTGTTCACTGCTGGCTGCAGAAAGCGCTGCTGGTGATTTCATAATTTATTTTATAGGAATTACAATGTTTATTCAGAATGTCTCCATGCGCTTTTGTAAATAGGCGTTTTTAGTGGGCTGACCAAGGATGTTATTATGGGCTATTGTTTTAGCGTAGTATGAGTATTTCATGTTTGAAATGTTTATGAGATTTAGGGTTTTGATTTTAAGCTTTTGTTACAATGCTTTTGTTTTCTTTTGATGCTATTGAAGGTGGTGGCGATAAATCGAAAGATGGAGGTGACCTTCTTCATGAGAAAAATATCATTAATCTACTATTATCTTATAGTTTTGTTCTACCTAAACAGGTCAATTCTAACGAACAATTTTGAGTTTGAGTTTTAAGAAGCTTAATGATTTAGAAGTATGGAACTGGGTGAAAAACTGTTAATACAATTGCCTCGCATCTCCATGAATCATAATTTTTATGTAGGCCTATGAAATTGGCAGGTGGATGTACTCACTGGGAGATAGGTAATCTATCGTTTTAGCGTCCCTTATGATGTACGCATTGTAACTTATTGTTTCATCGTTTTATATACATGGCATTGTTATAGGCCCTACCAATGTCCATTACAACTGATATCAATCCAACTTCCGTTTGCGCAAGTAAACCCTATTGTTTTCGTCAATGCAACATCTAGTTTATCAAGAAACTGTTTTCATCGATCCAGCCTCTACTTTCACAAAAAGTGTCATCTTTCCAGCTTCTGTTTAGGTAAGAATTGCAATGGGCGAATAATTTGGGACGGTAAAGCTATAGAATACCGGGATATCTTGTTCACTTAGGCTACTGCTTTGCTGAGCTATGAATGCATACCAGGTACAATAGGCCTAGCATTCAAACATTTGAACTGATATTTAGAGGGACCTTACCTTACATTGCACATAAATAAGGTAAAACTGCATTTTAGCGTATTATATTTTGCATTGAACGTATTCTGTGGTTTAGCGCAGCGCTTCCCAAACTTTTCAGTGTCACGGACCGGCAGAATTAACTTTTCAGTGTCACGGACCGGCAGAATTAACTTTTCAGTGTCACGGACCGGCAGGAATTTTTCCACTGCAGGAGAACCGGTGCCAAATTTATTAATTATTTTTATTTTTCGATCACCTAAAATAGATTCCTCAAATGTGTGTTAAAATTGATTTAAATGCATGTTTAGCTAATTCTACGACTCAATTGCCCTTGTACTGCTGGCATAAAAAGTTTTTTTATGACTTTAAAACATTATAAAAGCCATGTCCTGATTCCGAGACAATTTTATTATTTTACCAGTTTCTTGACTCACTCTGCGGACCGGCAACTGAGGGCTCGCGGACCGGTGCCGGTCCGCGGACCACCAGTTTGGGAAGCACGGGTTTAGCGTATTTGATTATTTTTCTAATCTAGCTGTGTAAATGAAACTAGAAGTTGGATTGATGAAAATAATATTTGCATAAATAGAAGTTGGATTGATGACAGTTATCATTAAAATCATTGAAATAATTAAATATGCTATTACTTTTCACTGGAAGAAGCAAGTAAAAAATACGCTAAAACGCAGGATTACCCATAAAAAATGGCTAAATACCGAGTAGACTGCACTGCTTATTGCAAGCATATAATGTCATAAAGTTATTAATTGCTTCTATGGCACTCCATAAAATATTTATCACAGTCTGTTATCTACAACACCCGTCAACGCCCTTCAAACTTATCAGCATTCATATTAGCCAACTATTCTCCATCATATCGCCCAGGTCTACCTGCTCATCATCTTTTTCTATGTCGTCCTACCCCTGAAATTCTGCAACCGCTCTTTAATCTGTGCTGCATAAATTAAAATGCAGCATAGTGCATAGACTATGCACTATATATGTTGCACCAGCTCTGGTGCATAATGCTTGTCTCGGTGAAGCGGCTTTTGTGTGGCGGTGAGAAATTTCGAAAATTTATATTTTCATTACAGTGATATCATCAATCCAGCCATGACAAACTAGTGAAACCCTCCAAAGCTTCATTTTATTTGAATTTAGGCCTACTCTCTCATCCTGTTCATTTTTTCTCTTCATCACTCAGTCTGACTCGGTTGAGTTTGAGTTCTGTTGTGTATGTTGAAGATCCACCGGGATACTGTCGCTGTAACACTGCTGGCCGCCATGTACAATCCGTTGTTCTTGGATTGTTCCTGCTCACCTTTGGAGTGTGTTTGACATGGATCGAACTCTGAGCCCAGTGCTGTAAGCAGTGAGGTGAAATGTATGATACAAGATATCTGCAACTATCACAAATTCTGGGCTATTTATATTGCAATGTTTACGACTCATCTGTTATATTTTACTTGCTGTTCATTGATGAATATTTGGTTTCATAAACTGAATAGATTTATCGTGTCTTTCATAATATAAATTGTAGATCTGACGTCTGGTTGGCATTTAGATGTTCAGTTTTGAAAGCAATGCATTTGCTAGAATTTAACTTGTTTTACTATCCTGTGAATGAATAGGCTATTGTTTAATGTGTATGCTTGTATGACATGGGCTGTGTAAATTCAGTTGGGGTCTATGGCCCTAGGCTAATGTCTTTTAAAAGTAAATACTCGACAACAAATATATTTTGAAAGATTTTTTGTGAAGTTTTGATGTTGAGTTTATGAGTGTGCTAATTGGTAATAACTTGAACTCTATCTTGTGAAAATCAGTATATTATAGGCCTATTAAAATGGTCAAATTTTGTTTTTCGTTTTTTATTAACTGCAGAGATTTAACAACTGATCTTGTGGAAGTACTTAATAACTTATGCATTTATAGCATTACGTTAAAAACTTAGAAAGTTAAGAATTTCTTGGATGCTAACGACAGCACAACAGAAATGGCGTGTAAGACAGCAAAAACTAAGCAGCAATACCTTTAAACCTACTACTAATCTTCTCCAGCAGAAAGCTTAATGTACTATTCTGGGTCATAAGTGTTCTTTAACGTTGCTCCTTGTCATGTCCAGATTAATGCCCCGCTTTTTTTATTTCCTGGCATAACTGAAAGAAGTGTTGCTACATAACTCCTTGACGACAATATTTTGAAGACATTTATGAAATATTAAGGGATAAGCTTTGGTAGGCGTAAATATTTGGAGCATGTCTCCCTGTCTCAGGCTCATCGTATTCGTAATCAACGCATAATTATGGCAATTACTCTTAATTTAAGTAATTATTAGTAACTTGGCTGCTGTACTCTTTTCATGCAGAAACTATTTCGAGATATATGCCCTTAAACTTTATTTGGAAATGATTTTGACCAGCAAATCTTTAATACAAATCATGATCGAACATTTTGTAACAGCTTTCTCACGAGGACAAAATCACGTTTCTCTATTCAAACAGTCCGGATAGGCGGCCGTTTCCCGACATGAACCTCATCCGACTTCAGGAAAGCGCTATACTGCTGTTTACTTAGGCGTGCAATAAACATGCAGTTACATTTCGCTTCTAACCTTACATCGCATAACGTTTTGTAGGTTTATCGAAACCTTAAGGAGATCAGTCAGGTAACAGAGTTGTAGGGAAAACGTTGCCATCACCAAACAGACGGAGTTCACACAAATATAATTAGGCCTACATCATGATCAAAGCATTGTCATTATTCACATCTTTCTTTTCGTTTGTAATCAATCATACATTTTTATCTTGCAATTTTATTCTCGCCTTTAAAACAAGCAACATTAGACTATATTTATGCTAACATTTGACATAATATTATATAGTAGCCTATGTCAATGACCCTACTTAAACTCAATACAAACACAAGTCTCGTAATTTTAAAACTCCCAAGATATACATTTTAAAAGCTTTTCAATTTGACTTGCTTTTATGTCATGTCACAATGATGGCTCACCCTAATAGGCCTATAGCCTATTCGTCTTTCATATTCAGTAAAATGTTGTCGATGCAGCTAGCGTTGCATTTTGAGAATAATATCAACCAATATAATGCGGGACGTAGGCCTACTCTAAAAAAGTTACATTCTTAAGAATAGACATGATTAAAGATTTACCTTAAAAGGTTACATGTTTGTTTATGTTTGTGTGCGACGATGTGGTTCAAAGGTACTTTTTCTGTGGAAGACTATTATAGTAGCGGCTGGCTGGATAATAACAGCATTAATTTGGTGATCTACGGTATGTCGCAGAACTTGGAACGGATAACCTGTCACCAATAACACCTCCAATGGTTTTCGATGGTTTAGCCTCGACATTGATGGCAAACTACGACGTCCAGAAAAATATATGCATTAATTTTATGCACTAATGCCTCTTAAATGATTTATTACACATTTCATCGTGTCACTTAAAAATTTCTATTTTTAGATTAGTAATTAGCCAAACGTGATTAACAAAGAGCGTTCATATTTTTATATGTTTGGAAAATTTTCTGCAATTTTATTAAAGGAAAAAGAACAGGCTCTTACAGTAATTCTGAGAGGCAGCCTGGCAGCCATAGGTATGAAGTGTTAGCGACTTCGTTTTTCTTAGCCTTGGCACATGACATCGGGAGTTCAATCTTTTCTCTCGTTGCCTAATCTTACAGTAAAGCATGCTAATCAATACACAAATGCACACAACACTGCTAGTTTATTGATATGGTAAATGTAGCGATGTCCTATGTCACACCCAACACTTAGGAAATCGTTATAGTAAAATAAGGCAAATATTCATGTAGGCCTATTACACTTTGGTATTAGAGATATTTTGGTTAACACAAAAAAGCAGCAACAGCAGTTCAGCAACTGAACGACCTGTCAACGTTTTAAGAGCTACTTAGCTGAAAGAGAGTGTGTTGCCAATTTCACATAGCGAGATTCCACAGCGAAACGAGGTACACAGACGCGTTATGTATGACCATGCATATTCAAGACCTGGATATCTGCTGTTCATTCTTTTCACATTGAGAACTATAGTGTCCTAAATTGCATTCCCCTGTAAGTCGTAGGGTTAATTGCAGTAGTAGTAACTGCCAACGCTTTAAAGATACCTACAATGTCCTATATGCAGGCTATCATTATAAATTATAATGTTACGTAGGCCGAATGTTGCTACAGAAACAGAAAGTTATGATGATAATTATATTGCACAACAGTGGACTGTAGTTTAGCGCTAATTAATTAATTATCCTTGTGATGGCGTCATGATTAACTTATGACTGGATATAAATATTCGACTGGTTATGTAGTTGTCATGGATATTGGATATGGGAACTCGCCTACGGAACCTCGGCAAGCGAGACGAGATCCGAGGCATCCTGTCCTGAGAACAAGTGGAGACTGAGTCAAGACGCTAGTTGCGTTTCAAAACCGCGACCACGAGAAAAGACACCACACGTCTCTGACAGAGAGACTGCTAAAAAGTTACATCGAATCTGGAGTGAAGCACAATTATTCTTCCCGACACAGCTTGACTATAGTTCCATTTAAAATATTAGGCTGAAGTTTGCAACTCTATCAGCAGAACAGTTAGTAACTAGCTCTAAATATATAACCGTTTTGCATAGTAATGTCATACTCTGTAGTTTTCTGCATAATAATTTTAAGCATATGAGTGTTACCTCCTCCCAGAAGCTTTATCAGCCTACTTCAAACCAAACTTACTGACAAGAATCATTGAAAATGTAGAGTCTTTATAAGTATCATTTGCCAGAACGTACCCGAAAATTTTCGCTTTTTCCCTCATATGGCATAGCGTACCAGAATGTGTTCGTAGCCATGAGTCTAGCCTCATTTAAAATTAAATCTGGCACCGCATAAAAAATGTTAAATAAAAAATGTTAAATAACATTGCAATTATTCAGTTCTTTTTTGGTTTTATTGTCTTTTGTTTTACCTCGAGGCGGACGGAAACTACCTCAACGCAATTATTTCTGGACTGTCAAGCTACTGCCACTGTGTTAAGTACTTGTCACTACTAAGATTTGTTGATATTATTTTGCAATTAGGCCCCCATTCAGCGGGATTATTCCCTTCGGGTGAGCCTATTGCTCCCTTGTTTATCCTGTGATAATTGTATATCAAATGATTATGCTTTGTGTCTAACTAATGTTAAATATTACTTGCAAATTTTTTGTTATTGGGCAATAAACAAATTGAACATTGAATATAAAGAAATTATGATTATATTCTTCACTTTGGGAAGAATCATTGAAAATGTCGTGCGCCTTTACAGTATCATTTCCTCGTTGCAAAATGTTCGCTTTTTCACTCTTGCATTTCGTATCAGGTTTGTAGTTTGCTCTTATTTGTTCTTAGCACTGGCACCGCATCCCTGCTGCTTGTCTTCTAGAGCTGCGTAGAAGTTCGCCTTCGCCATTTCCTGGTCATCGAGTCCGACGTAAAAGCCTCCGCTACAACGACTGTCGTCGATGACCGAAGCTCTTCCTATTTCGACGTAATCGGACTCCTCACAGAACGTCCTTCGTGGTGCTGAGGCAATCGCATCCATCGCTAGGTTCTCGGGTTCATCTGCGGTGCAATTTAAAGCAAGCTAATTTAATGTAAGGGCAGCCTTCTACTGCACTTCCAATGCACAATACAACTGCATTTTGATATCGCCATTCTTCCAAAGCTGGCCAAAGCTCAGAAGTGTACACACCTCAGCGGCGCAGATGATTATATGCAGAGCAATAGTGCGCTTTATTGCTCACGGTCCCTACACAGTAACCGCCCCGGACGTGGATCGAACCCGTACTCTCTGCGTAACAGGTCAACCGCTCTAACCAGTCGGCCACCGTTCCACGCGCTATGCTTCCATTTAGCTTATATTGTCAGCTGCCTTAAAGCGTTGTTGCTTGTATTGGCTAGGTAGCCATGCAAACAGCGCCTTTGAAAAGATACTTAGACGGCTCTATTGTAGTTGTCTAGTTGCATACATGCATAGACATGAGAAAAAGTCCGAAAATATCTCGTAAATGAAGTTTGAATGGGTGCTTTAAGATCATGTTAAGTAAAGTTATGCGAGACAACATTAAATAAGATGGGATTAGTAACGTGAATAAAGCAGATATTCCGCATTTTAAGTAATTTAAGTGAAAGTCACACAAGTTAATTATGGCAAGCCTTTCCTGGTATTTTCAAGCCAAATGATGTTTATATCTTCCGCTTCATAATTTTAAAAGACTAAATTTGTCCTAATGCCTGTAAATAAAAGTAGCCTATTTCGAATCTGAAACATTCTATCTGAGTCACCTTGTAAATGATTTGTTACAATAGAGTGCAATGTATGTTCGCATATAATGCAAGCATACATTGTACTCTATTGTAACTAACATTAAAAGGCTTATTAGGGTATTAAAAGTTTAGTAAAAGGCTCTGTTGTAAGCTTCTTAATATTATTATGACGCTTCCCACTTTATAAATGTTCGATTACGATTACAATTAGAATGACATCACTAGATCAATCGTACAAGGAAACTCAAAGATTGTGCCCTTTGTTTGAGTTGCGCGACGCTATATTATAATGGGAGAGTCGATATTAGGAGGCCCGATCATGTGAAAGCGTAGGAGATAAGTCGAGTGACAACTTGGATTCAAATAAAAAGGGAATTACAACAGTCAAATCCTGGAATGAGCACTGGTAGCAGCGATGGTAGAGACAGTTTTGAAATCGAGCATAGATAGGATTGCGGCATAGTATCAGCACATACTGACCGCTGCTTTGGAACTCCCTGCCCAAAGAACTTACTTGTCTACCCACAGTCTATCGGTTCAAAAATAAATTAAAAGTTCACCTTTTGACTGCAACTGTTTAGATTTACTACATGGATTGTGCATGCATTGCTCTGTTTTTATGATACGAGTTAACTTTGCATTTGTTGTTTGAAGAGTATTTTACTTCATATAAGAATAACTATGGACACCATAACAAGGATTGTTTGAAGACTGTTTTAAATGATGAATAAACAAAATACTGTTCGATTAACGATTGAAGAAACTAGGGTGACCTTGCTAGCGGAACCTTATGTTCCTTTGGGTCTGCTTATTGACGCCACTGCACATGAATGTCTTGATTGTGTTTGTTTGTGATAGTATTATGGTGATCAATAAAAGAATTGATTGATTGATTGCGTGAAAGGAACACGGAAGGTAAGAGATGTGACCTGAAAGCATTAAGGCGCTGCAGGCTTTGTGCTGGTTAATCATCAGGTGCGTTTTTAAATAGGCAGAAAATAATTATATGCTAAACAGTAAACAATCAATACCAATCAAATTATATTTTCTTACAAATTAATTATATTTATCTGCTGAAGAAATAAAGAGAATCGATGCTTATTTAAATATGAAATGCGAAAACAAAATCTGGTTAAAAAACAGGCTTGCTGTTTGTGTAGAATATGGCACAAATTAGGCTAAGTTCAAACCTCCTCGTAGGTTATCATTAAGATTAAGTCCATTATTAATGATTTCTTAGCTACACATTTCTTTCGGTGGCCTGCTGTTAAATAGCGAGGCGTCAAATAAAATAGAAATTCTAATGGATGGGTTTCGGCATAGTGAAATAATATGTGCGACACGAAGGTCTATCTGTAATGCGCATGGTCTCAGTTCATACGGTTTAGGGTTCGACTCCGTGTAGCGACCTTGGTTAGGCTGTTTGCGCACAAGTGTGTTGGTCGTCAAGCAGCATAATTATTTGGCACCTGTAGGCTGGGAAGTAGGCCTAAACGGCAAGTTCAGCGATGGACTGCCTCCCGCCAGTGGGCGTGGTAGGGCGCTCTCCACGCCCCCGGGCGCAGCCCAGGGGGGCGCAAAATTAGGCGGTTTAAAAAATTTTTTGAAAGAAATCAGGCAAGAATAGCTAAAAAAAAAGTATAAAAAAGTAACTATTATGCATGAGTCTGGCAGGGGCGCGGGGCAGGGGGGGCGCAAAATGAGGCTTCTGAGAATTAAAACTAAGTAAAAATTTTCAGGAAATTCTTGCCTAAAGGCGCACGAACCCCTAGTTACGCCACTGCCTCCCGCCCCTATATCCCGGACCCTGGGATTTGTACATTGCCGGCTCAAAGGCCTAGTTAAGGAAATGAGCACATCCCCTGCGTTGCACATGGGATATGGGAGATTCACAGGAAACTGTCATAAAAATAATTATTCATAAGTGCGCAGAAATTGATTATAAGTGAAATTAGTGTTTTGCAGTCAATTAAGGGATGAGCCAGCTGGTGCTTGTTTCTATTTCAACTACAAGTCCAAATAAACGAGTACGAATTTGCTCTCATGTTTAAGTTTTCGGGAAACAAAAAATTAGGCCCTTTGTGAAATTGTTAGTTTTGAAACATAATCCCAAACAAGGAAATAGATATGGTAAGCCCATAGCGAAAGTAAATTAACAAGCTGGGTAAAATCGCAAGTTGAACTCTTTTGCTCATTGTAGGGTCCAACAATTGAAATATAGCTACAAATTCTCATCTTACAAGGACTTTTTAATAGTTTGTGTGTGGCATTTAACGTGTTAAAATACAAATTTTGCATTTCACATATCCAGGCTATATTTGAACTTTGGAAGGTTGCATTAGCATGCTATCTATGAAACCTTTGGTTCCAACAGTGTTTGTAAGATAAGCTACGCATGAGTCGGCTACATTGATAAGATAAGGTAAAGGCTCAATCGGTATAATACGTAAAGGCTAAGTCATCATATCGACAGATTTTTATTTCCTATTCCAAATGTGTGCATTTAGGCCTAACTATTATTGTTCGAAGACAGAGCAGCTGGTCATCGTTTTACCTGTTGTCTTCTTTCTTTTCATGAACACAATGTAGCCGACCAATGCGGATACGATGACGACGAGAACAACGATGAAGATGACGACCAGGTTTCCAGCGACCTTTTCGACCGTATTTCCTATTCCATTTGTACACTTATTATACATATCAATTTTTTTATATTGTATTCCACAAACACTTATCAAAAAATTACGGAGAGAATCAAAGCGGGCACTTAAGCTAATGGTATTACCCTTGCACTTCGAAACTGAATAAACTATTTAATAAACACTTTTTGGAACATGAAATAAGTTGAGCATAAAATAAACTAGTTTCAATTCAATCCATGTCGTCGAATAATGACTAGCACGTTAAGCAGTAAATTGCAATGCTCCCAATATATATGACACTAACACTAAAATATAATTTCAAATGATGATCGCTTCTCACTTTCAGAAGGGTATTCCCAGGTGTAAGAATATTCCGGAGTGTTATTCGCTGTAACAGACTTTGGTCTGTTGGATCCTGTAAATCTTGTAATGCAGGCGTATCGTATGCCATTGAGACGTTGACCTCCTGTGACCATCAGTGTCGACTCAACAGAGTTGTTATCGGATTTGTGGGACACGCCTTCTGTGATCGATGTTGACGTTTCATCACCGTTATCTCCGGCGGAGATCTGTTTCCACTCCATGACAGGAACCCAATCTCCCCAGTAGAGAATACGGCAGACTAACTTTAGAGGCAGTTTCTCTGTTCCTACCATTTTGTTCTTCTCGTTCCAATCGATGCAGACCGGATCTGAAACTGAGTTTCACGTTTCAGTAAATGAATCCCCGCATGCAATTAACACTTCTTACATGAGCACACTTTTTCAACTGAGTTATAGTAATTGTTACAGAAGGGCTGGCTTGGCTATCAGTTAGATTGGGAAAACGTGCACTAAAAGTCTACAGATTAGTTGTGCCACTATCTGCATTGATTGACAACGAACGAATGTCAATTACAATGCTGTTCCAAAGAGAATGTAATTGTTATTACGACAGTTTCTACAGCATCGTCATTAGCAAGCTGCTTCTGCTTCTAGGATGTCTTACACTGTCAGCGTAAATGCTAAGAGTTACATAGCAATTACATTTTAAACTGTTCTTTAAAAAGGTAGTTGCCATGCGCAGAAGTGTCAATTTTCACGTGTGGTCAGATCGGGAGCGCCTTTGATGAGACTATCCTTGAGTAGCGCTATATTAATTTGTGATTACGTCTACAATAATTACAATTAACACCTCTAATGCCACGAAAAATCAACCCTGAATTAAAATGGGCTTAGCATATCGTTTTCAATGAATGATTGTTGAATTGCATTAAAGCTTTGAATTACTATTACAAAATTTTATTACTATGTCGTCTAGGCGAAGCAAGTAACCACAAGCGCGTGGTCCACATGTGCACAACTGCACAAAGAAGCAAACAACCTGATGACGTACGCATGTGACGTCAGGGAACTTTCTAATATGAGCGCGAGCTTAAAACTATTATATTATAACTAAGTTACCCATTTTTGGGAATATTCTTTATGAACTTGGTCAGTCACAGTTTTCTTAAAAAGTGGTCTCTGATCATGCTTCTGTCATGTTCATCCTGATCACAAATTTAGCCAACCTTTCATTCGTGTTTTGACGATACAAATGGCGATACAACTTATGACTCCTCCGATTCTCTTAGATCTTTGGAGATAAACTTTTGAAAGCACTCTATAAGCTGTCTGGTGTAGTCTACATAGCAGATGATTATCATCTGCAATGTAGTCAGGCCTGGATTAACCACGGGTCCATTGGTTTCACAGACCCAGGCCTACTAAAAATGTCACGAATAAGGGGCCTACCATTAGTAATCTACCTTTAAAATTTTGTACATCCTAATACTGTCTGTAACTTTTATTTTAGTTTTCAAATGTTAGCCTACATCGCTGACATGTAACAATTGGAATATGTTTAAACAAGCTAGTTTTACTGCAGACAAACAGCGGCAATCACTTGAAACTCGACAGCCAAGACAATTGAGTTTTTGTGACCGTTAGCTCCCTTAGGCCGTTACGGTTCAAACGACAGTTTACTCTGCTGAGGCTGCTGATAGCTTCTTCCGCCCATCACCATCGCCTCTCCAAATGTTGCAAATAATTATGAAGGAATACAATTTGCTATCAGGATTTCCGAATGTTTGCATTGCTCTGGGTAAATATCTTACACTTCCTGTGTCTAACTGCAGCGGTGAAAGATCGCTGTCACCTAAAGCGCATCGAAAATGCTTTAAGATCTACGATGGGACAAGATAGTCTGACAAATTTAACACATAATTTTATGAACATTGAGTGTGAAATTGTACAACGGCTAGATTTTCTGGATATTGTTGACAGTTTTTCTATTATGAAAGCATGTCGTTAGTAGTTTTAAATTCATAAAACCACGAGATGAGACCACGCCCTCACAACTTTGTTTTACCAACTAAAGATGATAAACATTTCATCTCACGAGTCCTGTATAGAAAGCCATTTGCCCACCAAACCTAACAATAATTCATCAGGCATGTACATAGTAACTACAATAAGGCATGTGAAATTGTTATATTGTAACAACGGCGAGATTTTCAGGATATTGTTGACAATTTTTCTATTATGAAAGCATGTCGTAAGCAGTTTTAAATTCATAAATAGACGTATCTGGTCTATACTTTAAATTTCGTCACCACTTTTTGTTTAAACATATATTTCGGGCTTACTATACAATTTTGCAACCAGGCCTATAAATTGTTAATCTAGCCCTGAATGTAGTGAGGCGTGGTGGTGTAGCGGTATGTTCTGTGTCTTGTAACCGGAGGGTCTCAGGTTCGAATCTACGCTTTCTGTCACACTAATGGCTGCAATAACCCATGTGTCAGATGCAGCCAGCGACCGAAGTCTCAAGCTAAAAGTGAACAGAACCTAATTGATCATTTCTCCAAGTTGCTCCACTACAGTAATTCATTAAAATAAATACGGTACTTCGTTGCTTTATATGTTAGTATACATGGTATTATCCTATGTGCAAAGTTAAAGGAAAGTTCAATACGAAACTCAGAAAAGGTAATGAGTTACCTAGAGCTATCAATTCTGCGCTGGCACTTTCTTCGAATTCTTCGCAGGTATATGCTCTGGCGGTTATTTCGTTTGCTTTTGTCACCAGATCGACATCGCCTTCCTTGTTCGACGAAATGCGGTAGTACGAAGGCAGATCTTTAACGAGTTTTGTTCCAGTGTAGATGGTTTTCACTCCTTCAGATCTGTTCCACTGCGTTCTCAACATCAATTTATGTGAAGAATTTGTGCTGCATTTCATTGCAACCTCCATTCCATATAGTACGGCTATGTTTTCAGGGCGAACCGTAAGCCGACCATGGCAACCTATTGTTCGTATATACACTGTACATGTATAGGCACCAATGTACGCATGTAGCTATGTATGTATGCAAATTGATGTCTCATGTATGTCAGCATGTAGCCTACATAGGTATGCAACTATGCATTAGGGTGGTTGCATCTCTAATGGAAAATTTTCAACGTCACTTGTTTACTTTCGCCAATCCGGCATTCCGTGCCAATTGGTTTAGAAGTAATGTAGCCCAAAAATTAGCAGAATTGAACAATATCTAGGACTGCCACAACGGCTTTGAAATTTTGACTTTTACAAATAATTTTCGTCATTTCGAGTCAATGTATTTGATTCGCATTTTCGGACCTATGTTTAGTTTTCAACAGAAAAGCTGGATGATTTTACTTAAGCACAACTTAAAAATAATTTCTACAATGTTTATGTTCTCGTTGATTGTTTATTATTTATTTTTATTGGCATTTTAGTGGTATTTGATCCGTGAGTTCCTGAGACCGATAACCACAAATCTATTCGAACAAGCATACACAAAAGGGTGGAGTGGAAAATAAGGGAAAATTAGAAATTCGAAAAGTAATAGCAATCAAAAGTTTCCTAATGGCATGGATCAAACACTGTTCAAAATTTAAAAAAAAATATTAATGTCTTCCGCCCCCACCAGAGGGCCAAAGTTACGAGACAAAGGGTTTTTCGAGAAAATTTTAGGTTTTCTTGTAAAATATTCTAATTGAAAACTAATTAATTGCCATTCAATATACCGCTAGAAAGAGCTCTTAAAACTGAATAAAATGATGTGTTAATTTTCAAAATATGCCCACATTTGTAGAAGTTATTAACTTTTTACCATTTCCTCAATAATAATAATAACTCTAATAAATAATTTTAATCACTAATCAGTGTAATAACTAGTAATCAGGCATGCAATAAATGTAATTGTGCTGTAATCTGGACCTACTACAGGCAGTTGAATTTATTCCTGGTTTAAGTGTTCACTTTTCATTTTTGATTACAACTATTATGCTTACTGTTCGAGTGCTCCTATATTTGATAAAGGGTGAAACTTTGATGGTGTTGTGGCAGTCCTAAATATTAAAAAATTTTCATACAACTTTTTGTGTGATGTTTCTGGATGGAATGGAACCGAATGGCACCTTGGCGAACAATAGATTCACACTTTTATTTCTAAGGACCACCCTACTATGCATGTATAATATGTATTGTGTTTGCATGTATGCATGTATATGGTCTAAATTCCTGTAAGCCACATGCATATGCTGAGCAAAGTAAGAAAAGAGCGAACGATGAAGTCAGAGGCAAGACAAGGTGGGCCTAAATGCATCCGCTCAGCATATGCTTCAAAACTCCTACTCAGAAGAGTTGGGAGTTTTGCAAAAAGTGAAAAACAACCCATAGGATTTGTAAGGTATTTTCATGATTAGGCAAATAATATTTATCCACATCTTTCTTACCAGATTTAGTACAAAAGCGGCAAAGATTATTTCCTAGTGTGAATGTGTGATGGACTGGGTGAGCAAAGACAAACTTGAATTGCAGTACATTAGGCAAGCTATAACAGCGCATAAGAGAAAGGTGGGTGAAGTTACTGACTGACCTGGCAGGTTAACCGACAAATAAATTATGATGGGAAAGACAAAACGAGGAGCTGGAATAAGATGGAATTCAGAGGTTGAAAGAATAGCACTGTAGACGAGAAGCCGAAGGAAGAATTTGGAGATATAGTTCGCTCTGCAGACTCAGTCGAGTCTTTCAAGTCAAGACTTAAGACATATCTTTTCTCCAAGGCGTATCTCTAACTCACTTTGCGTTTAAGCTTGTGAAGGCGATCTTGTAACGGCAAGTGCTGTGTTACGGTGCCCTAGAAATTGTCGTTGTTATTATTATTATTATTATTATTATTATTATTATTATTATTATTATTATTATTATTATTATTATTATTATTATTATTATTATTATTATTATTATTATTAAGGATTGTTTTATCTGTTTCTGGATTAGACTATTTATGAATTCTATAAATTGTACGTGTTATTTATCATGAATTTTATTTATCTTTGATAAATCATCCTAATTATAATGGGTTTTCTGGCGAGACAGTCTGCCGATGGTATTTCTCGATTATGAGCACGAGGGCGTAGACCATGTCCAGTGTGTCTTTTGGGCGGGAGCATGTCATGTAAGACATGTCCTTCGTTTCTCTGTACAGCTGAGAATAGGCCATGGTCCGCATTTAGTCATTGCTGCTCTATGGTTAGAATGTCTGACTAGACGTCGCAACACCACTTCTAGTGCCTCGCGGTCTTTCTGGGAAGCAAATCCCAACCATGCTTGTGAGGCATAAAGCATTTTTGAAAGAGTTGTAGCACGTATATACCACATCGTGCAAACTGGGTCCTCGGAAGCACAACATGTTGTGAGATAGACGCTTGTATATAATTATGTGTGCATGGCAAGCTTCATAAATGACCGCCAAAGATTCTTCATATCAACTATTCAGATAAAAATTTACCTTACCACATAGAAATTATGTCGCTCCTAGACAATACCTTCATTGTAATGCAATACACACGGTCATATTGCTTCGGTAAGTTCAACGACTACTTTAATAACTGGTTTTATTTGATGGCAGAAAAAGTAATATTAGCTTACCTGCAAACATAGTCGCGAACGTCGCCACCAGTAGGCCTAGCGCTATTTTGGTTCCCATCCTTAGCAGTTTCTTTCTGTGAAAATGAGATGCTCAATTTAGGAGGCTAATATGCCTAAACGACTGCTGTAGTCTCCGCATGTGGATATAACTAAAAAAATCTGGTCTTCACAACTGTTTGTATTTCGTCATCTATTATAGTACGGTTGTAAAAGAAAGTCGCATGCGGAAATAATATAAGGCCTAAAAAGCAAGGCCGACTTATTTTGCATTTGGCAATTATGTCCAATTGTAAATGACATCATTTAGCTTCAAAACTATTTTCCTTTCACCCAAGTCTCCCATCGCACACAGTGTCATGAAAAACTGATAATTATTTTTAAATGTTGTTTAATTGTGGGATTAGATTGTTATTGCTCAGGGAATGTTTGTGCAGCTGCTTTTTCAAAACAAGCTGTAATCAAGCTGACCAAATCGTTTTATTTTCATCATGGTATCTCATTTTTATTCGAATACAAAACAAAACATAAACTTACAGCTTGCCTAATAGTATTGTTGTGGACATTGTAGCCTGTAACGCCACTTTAAACTCACTTAATTAATGCATTTTCTATGCGTAATACGTTATCAGTAGGTATATAGGCCTACTTATCATCTTACTCCGTCAACTATGTTTACTCTTATTTCAAAATACAGGCTGCTATAACTGTATGTAGCCTAAGCACATGCGAGTTATAACTTTTACTTTCATAAATTAGACGTGAAACCAAGGTTGCTTCGGGAGGGGGTTCATGGTACTAATGGTAACACTCTGGCACAAAGAGCAGAAGATCAGCACGGTCGCGGTATCGATTCCCGCTAACCTCCCAAAGGTCGACTCAGCCTTTCATTCGCAGATGGCGTTGGTAAAATGAGCAGTAGGACGTGATGGGCGCCTTGCATGGCTGCCAAACAATTAAATTTGACTCCTGTAATAACTTGTGATCATCCGTTCATACTATGAATTGTTGTCATACTGTGATGGGTTGAAATAATAAACGAAGCTTATTATTATTGTTGTTGTTATTTAATTGTTTGACTTATTTGTTTTTTACTAATTGGATCAAGCTGTATTTTTTTGTTCCTGCAAGCGCTTAGAGATGTTGGCCTGTGCAAACTGTTTGTATCGTTGCTGCGTAATACATCTAAACGTATGCTCTTTGCCATTACATACAATAATACAATAATTGCATACACAGCACATTATTATTATTATGTGCTCTGCTGCTTGAATTATAGCGTGATGCCTTTCACTGCTCTTTTTGGAGTCCGGTACAACGGATTGACTACAGATCTTATCACTCGGTCAAAAGTGAAGCACCGCTTTAATGCTAGAAAAAAGTTCGTGCTGATTTTGACGGTTCTAATCCAACTTGGGAAACTCCTCGTGAACGCATAAAATCTGCTAATAAAATCTGTAAATCTGCCTTACAACACTCACTCAGACACCTGTGATTGACAATCGACATCACTTCAAAACTTTATACCGAATTTTGGCGTGGCGTCGACTGTCAATCACGGAAAGCTAACGATGATTGCTTTCAAGTTGACCTGATGACTCTTCTATCATCCGTGCTTGGAGTTGCAGTCTACGGGTGTAATCTTGTCATGCAAACGTTCATTCGGCTGTCTTCAAATTTATTCGCAAGATGGACCAGAAACACCGAGCGTAGTGCATAATTATTGTGTCTCCTGAATGAGACTTTTTCGTTGGGATCCACTTGTGATCGCTCGCCCGCTAATGGTGACTTTCTCAGTAAATCTAGTACTATTTGTTCTTAATTAATTGTGAAATTGTGTAAGCTAGATAAAGCACCTTAGAGATATATTTTTAGGATGCGTTATGTCGATGGTTGATACCTTACATGGGCTTTTCACACATCAGATTATCGTATGTACTAGGCTATAAGCAGAGGCATAAGGCGCTGAAACTCAAGACCATCTTAGATTTATCAATGTTTGCGATGAAATGAGCTCACAACTCATAGATGTATTTATACTTAATTAACTCCAGCTAACTATATTCCTATCGCTAAAGTATGGCGAAACTGAGTAAACATTTCTTTTTCGTTGCATTAACACGATAACAGCAATCGAATAACTTGTCAATCTTCCCTCACGAACAACAAAGACTGGTACAAAGAGCATTGTTAATTTCACGCGTGCATCCTACAGAAGATAGCCCTTGAAGATCTATCTATCTGAGAATTAAGGTACATTGATAGCCTTCCATCGTTGTTTTGGTTCTAATTCACGAGTTAATTTGGATTGTGTATTTATTCCGGTTATAAGACAACTATGCTTCCTCAAATCACTCGATTTTATTTAATGAATTTTACAAACAGTTTACATTGTTGCATGAGATACACGGCCATATTAATTACTACAAGCTAGGATAAATTTTTAATAAAAATAAAAATATTATAAGACTTTGACGGTTTAAAAGAATATACAGCTAGATAATAATTATATGAAAATGACGTAGCTCACATACCAAGGCATACTGTCGCAGCAGAGATTATGATTCGGACGTTAATACTAAACTAATAGGCAACTGATTAGTTACTATCTTCATTAAATGCATACCGATGTAGCCTCTGATGGCGGCGTCGGACTATTATAGGTGACGCTATTATAGGTGACGCCTAGAGGCTTGCTTATACCCACTATGCCTATCTCGTTCTCCAAAAGGGGCGTTTAGGTAGCTGTTCCATCTGTTCATACCAGAGCGCATGGTTCAACTGTTGAAGTGTTTTCTTGAAGAGACGCTGTTCAAATTCGTGATTATTACGACATCTCATTGGAAAGAATTCGGTGCTTCCATAGCGCCACCTATAGTCCGAATGATGCTTAATGATAGGTCTACGCGTGATTCTAACAGTGTAGTAATAAGATTAAGTCTTCTAGGCTGTCTTTAACGATAAACGTAATCGTAATCGTAAACTCCAAACTTCTAAAGCGCCACTCGAAAGCCAAGGCCAGGTACCAGCTTAGGAACAGTCGTCACATTTCAGAATATCGAGTCATTAAATAGACACTGAATTGTGAACACGTGACTCATTTCAATAAATTTTGTAATAACTCATTTCAATGACTCTTTCAATAACTCATATCTATAACTCATTTCAATAACCCATTTCAATAACCCTTTCAATAACTCACTTCAGTAACTCATTTCAATAACTCATTTCAAAATCTCTTTCAATCACTCATTCCAATAACTCATTTCAACAACTCCTCCAATAACTCATTGAATAACTCTTTCAATAACTCGTTTCAATAAATTTTTCAATAAGTCATTTCAATAAATCTTTCAATAACTCATATCAATAACCCTTTCAATAACTCACTTCAATAACTATTTTGAATAACTCTTTCAAACACTCATTTAGGTACACAGCAGACACAGCGACAGACCGATTTGCAAACACTACTTAAGCCTATAGAGAACAGCAACAAAATAAAAGAATAGCACCACAAATAAACAGTGTCATAAGGCGAAAATACGACCAAATCAAATATTTAGCGAAACAATTATATTTTCGTAATGAAGCTGTAAAGCGAAAGTGATCGGCACTTCAGATTAAATTCGCATTCCATAAACAGCAAACCAAAATCAACCAATTTTGACGAGGCCACAGAGGCCGTATGACAGGCATTTTTGCTTCTCTTAGTTGCCTTAATACTTATGATGACGCTTTGCTGAACATTCTTTTTTTCTGGGTGTGGCTTGAAATATTTTTCGAAACTGTTCAGTTGCCTGAAAATAAATTAAAAGAGAGTTACAATTATACAATTTGTTTCAAAATTAATGTGGCGCATATTGTTTGTGCGCGCAGTGTGCATACTTTACAGTAAGTCTAAAAACAGCAGTTTTCCCTCACATCTGTATGTCCTAAATAATATCCTATATCGATTTTCTAGACAGATGAGTTCTTCTGATACTTGCTTAGGTTTAAAGCATGTTTGGAATCACGACGTGATTAGCTGAGTCGGTCAGTAAACATCCTGATCGTCAAATCACTCTTTGCATTTAAATGGCTTAGGAAGATACACTGGTTACTAACCTTTTCTTAACTCATTCTCTAGGCCTACCCTGCGAACAAAGTTCTGCGCCTTTGACTCACATTTAGACTGTCAACTTTGAGCTAGCAATTAAGTGCTTGACTGAGAAAATATTTAAATATAGGCCTAGGGCCTACTGGCGCGGTATAAAGCACATTTTAAATTACTTACATGTAGGCTAAATTGTTAGGCCTATCTGCTTAAAGCATTCTCATTATTAAAATCCTGGAACATTCAGCTTTTCCTGATATTTAAAAGTTTTACAGTAATCGACGCTGAAACACTATTAGGTTAAGTGGATTTCAATAAATTTATTGTTACAAGTTGGTACAATGTTACCAACCTGTCCCTCAATATTTATAGCCCAACATTTGATGAACGTAATCAGAAAAATAACCATTAGCAATGCTATTGAAAAACGACAACATTAAATTTAAAGAGGAAATGCAAATATTATTCACAACTGAAATAATATTAACGCGAAGCCGATGTTTACTTCCACATTTTGGGAACAGTGTATTGTAATATTGTAGGCTACTTTGTAAAGTAGGCTACTTATTTATCTTCATGTACAAAAACTGAAAATTTACTTGTAAATATGATCGAAAGGAAAATTCCTTGGTAGTTTTATCCAGTATTTCGAATAATATCAAAATCATATTACGTTATGCTAAACCTGCTATCATTTTACCAAAGGCATAAATCGTTTGTTAGACCTGACTCACCTCAAAGAATTTAGAAAACGAACTGCATATTCACAGGTCGAGGGAAGTAGGCCTATTTATTAGAATGAGGAATAAGCATGAACTATAGATAGGTTGACTTTTTGAACATAGTATTTTGTAAACGACATAAAGTCTTTGAAAATGATTTCTTAATCAATAGCTAGTCAGAGCAAATGCAAGAACAAACGCTGACTAGCCTTAATAGAAGGCAATGTAGTATTCCTTAAGTAGCCTATTTAGAAGAAATTCGAAAGGAATAATAAGACAGTCTTAAATTCTTGTTTAACATTAAGTAAAAAATTAAAACTGTTCACAGAATCAGACGAACATTTTACCTTTAATGACTGGATCAACAGTGTGATTGGTTTTTCTTGGTTTTGGCAGCGGCTGAGGCTTTTCGTCTCTCGGGAAAGTACGTTGATCTTCTAAAAATCATTATTAGAGAGAAACGTACATGTTATAAGCTACACTGCATAGTTATAGATTTAATTAGTGAATAGCATTTAACAGACTGATCCTCTAATTTTAATGCGTAGGGCTAGACGAAATTCACGCATTCACGGAATTCACGGAAACCGCGAATTTTGGCGTTTCCCGTGAATGCCGTGAATTTTAGCATTATTTTGCCGTGATTTGCCGTGATTTTTCACATATGTTGCACTTTTCTACGTCGAAATCAATAAATTTCTGACGTTAAACATAACAAATTGGACCTAAAGCGGCCGCCTTGATCATGAATAATGCATTGACCAAGAGCGAAGGCATTTTAAATCAACTTCCAGATGGCGCCAAAATTAAACTGAACCATTGTATTCTGACTAGCAGCCGTGCCATCGTTAATTTTTACTTACTGACTAAGTCATACAGTGTCTACGCTGAACTAACGTTGTAAGCGGAGTGAAAAGTATTTGTCAGCGTGATGTTTCATGAACACAAGATAACTGTGAATTGATGTTGTGAATTCACTATGAATTTAAAAAAAGTATGCCGTGATTTTTTCAATTTTTGACAGTGATTCTCGTCTAGCCCTATTAATTCGTAAAACAAACGTTGACTAGTCTCGCCGAAAGGCAAATGTAACATTCCATATAGCCTACATATTATACATAGAACAACCTTTAGCACTAATTTGACTTTAAATTAAAAGTAAGACTTTGTTAATGTATCCACATTAAATAAAATCACATTTTTTCATCGGTGCCAGGCCAATGAATATATACCTCTTTTGATTGAAGAAGCAGTCTCTTGAGGCTCATCTCTTGGATTCGACAGTAGGGGGGCTGTTGGATGTGATGCATTTTGTTCTGTGCCACCTCCAGGACAAACCATTTCAGAGGAATAAGCTGTAGAGTTTTCGTCAGTACCTTTAGAATCATTTGCTGTATTAGATGCTGTATTAGATTCATTTTCACCAGCAGAAGAACTAGCTTCAGCTTTAAATCCATTGGTTGGTATTGTACTTGATGCACTTTGTTTTGTGTCAACAGCAAGAGAACCAACCTTCCTGACATCAACCCCAGAGTCTTCAGTTATAGCTGTAGAAACACTGGAAGGGGCTGTATTTGGTGCATTTTGCTCTGCTCCTGCAGCATAATAATCAGCCTCATTTGAATCCACGCCAGGGTTTTCACCTGCAGCTATAGATCCTGTGGCTAGTGATGTACTTGTTTGTCCATGCAATTGTGAAACATTGTCTTCTCTTCCATTACCTTTAGTTGCATCAGAATTCTGTGGTCCTGAATGACAGAAACATTTGAATTAAAGCTTCGAATAAACAATCAGAGGATGTGCACAGCTGGTGCTTTTGTCCACCGAAATGCCTAATGCAACTCCTTAGGTTGCTGCGTGTCTCTTATAAAGACCATAAATCCAATAATTCATTGGCTTAATAACTATAGTGCAGTCCTTCATGTCAGTAAGTGATTTGCTAGTATACTAATAAATTAAGTTTTGACAGAGTCACATTGTAAACTACTTGAGTAATATAACTAAACAGTTGTCTGTCTTGCTGGGTCCACAAGTCTTGCTAAGCTCGTGTTGACATATAACCTAATTATATATATTTTAAAACACGCGAAGGGGCTTCCGTGCTGAGAGCGCCTCTGAATAGTCTGCGAGAGGCACTTAGTAAATTATTAGATACGATACGATACAATTTAGAACTTCGTCCCCACATGCATAGGCCTACAAATTACCTCTATCAATTTCTGGTCAAAGGTTATTAAAATTGGTCAGTTGTACGATGTGAATTCTATGAACCGCAGGCATCTTAAGCAAATAATTATAAGCTCGTCAAAATTCATAAATTTTTTAACCTGTTCAGAAAAAATATGAAAGACTGGTCTCGGTTAATTGTAATTGTAATTGAACATTTGTATAGCGCCACTCAGAGATTCAGACCCAGGTCAGCGCTGTCTCCAACAAATAAGATGGCTAAATTTATGTTGTTGCTCAGTGGTATAGAAGAAGCTAGCCTGAGAGGCAGCCATCGGTACTAAATGTTGGCGTCTTCATTTTCTTAACTTCTGTATATGAGGGCGGGTGACCAGTCCACTCCCTCGTCGTCTCAGCTTTCCACCGTACGATCAGTCGACTCATTGCAGCTGAGTTGGCTAGTGGGCGCAGCTGAAGCAGAAATCTCGAAACGAAATCTACTCTGACGAGGATTGAAAAGCCTGACTTCTCGGTTGACAGTCCAGCACGCTAACCGCTAGACTATTATAGCGGTATGGCTCAGAGTTAAATCAGTAAATTCGTGTATTATGAATATTTTTCAATCCAGAGAAGTTTATAATAGAATTCACATAACTTTGAAAAGCGCTGATGTTAAAATTAATTTGCTTGTTAAAACAGTTTATCCAGTAGTGTAGTCCTAAAAAATGAAGTGGGGGAACGCCTGTATATTGAAGTAAGCAAAAAGTGCCATCTTGCAAGAATTTTGCATAGTGTGAGAAAAAGTGGGGAACGGCGTTCCCCCCCCCCCACTACACCACTGAGTTTATCAGAAAATCTTCCGTTTGATGTGTTTGCACATCCACTGATGCAGCATATTATAAAATGCTATCTGGTTTCTTTTCCAACTTAACTTTAAAATGAAACAAATATAAAATGTTTATTATCTTTTTATTTATAGCCAAAAACGTGCAAAATAAATTCGTGAATTTTCAATAAATGCCTTGAAAACATCATAATAGAATATAATAAAATACAGCCCGTAAAAACAAAGTTTTTTACTATATCCATCTAGTATCCTATAATGCGTCTTATGAAGCAGTTACCTCTACAAATATATAGCATTTTACAACATAGCGTCCGTTTAATCAGGCACCGCACCCGTTTCTGTTGCAGCCAATGGCAACGCTGGCCAATCACAACGCTGGGTATCGGAAAAGGGATTCCCCGATTCGAAAAGTTGAGTCCCCGATTCTATAAGCTAGCCTTTTTGGGGAGCTGAAATTTTGATAGAATAAAGTGTGTGCGAGGGCGAGTCTATCTGCCAAGTTTCACGACGATTGAATGATTGTAAGTGATCGAACTAGTCGTCGCAAGATTTGACTTTTTAGCCTGTGGCTCAATCAAGCAATCAAGCAAGCAATCAAGCAAGATTCCCGCAAGTTAAACTAGATGGATAAAAATATGACTCAACCGTTTTATGGTAATCATACCTGATTTCGTCGTCGGCTTGATATATCCGAATAATAGATGTTCATTGGTGCCCTGATTGAAACGTTTCTTACCATCACCAGCTGTTGATAAATATACATGAACATATTTCATACTAATAATGTGAATGATCATAAAATATGATCATAAAATATAATGCCCTCGGTCTTTACCACCATTGTCCATGCATTCATCTGCTCTCGCATAGACCACTGTAATTTTGGAAGTTTCTGGGAGTTTATGTCGATCAACACCTCAAATGGAAAGATCATATAACTAATATTTCATCTCAAATTGCAAAGACATTAGAAAACTTCCCAAGCCCGATCCACTCTTTACTATACTCTCATATACCCTTACTTATCCTATTGTAATGTCGTCTGGGCGTATGCATATAAGCCTAAGTCGAACCTCTCTAAGCTCCAGATTCTACAAAAAGGGCAGTCAGACTCACAGCAAACATCCCTACAGATCCCACACAGAGATTGAATTTCAAGATCGTAAAATATTGAAATTAGAACAAATAAGACATTTTCAATTAGGGGTCCTATATAATGTATAGGTACAACCATAATTTACTGCCAAAAATGTATCAAGGATTTTTTCAATGGGTAATTGGGTATCCATCATTAACCCTCTAGAAACCCCAATCCCCTCCTCATCCCGTTTGCCCGCACTAATACGCAACTCCCCTCCATTAAAATTAATATGCAGGACATATAATTTAGAACGACATCCATCTTATCATACGCTCCTGACCTCTTCTGCATAAATTATATCTTTAAATGAGCGCTACGCACCCACATTTTACGCACAACTCAGTAAACTCTTAGGCTACTATCATAACACTTTAGTCATCGATCCTAAAAACATCACCACCCACTCATCTCTTATTTAGTATATTAAATACAGAAAATTTGCACACTGATTGAAATTGAATATATTAGTTCAGTAATAGTTAAGAGTCTTTATTGCCAAGTTTGATCCAATGCTTATTTCTTTCAGTTGGCCTATATATCATTTGTACTTCATTTCTTCCAATGTGGCCCTCACCAGCTGGACCTTTGGCCCCTTTTGGGTTTCCTGAGTATCCATACTTCTTTGCCAATGTTACTGAATGATTTGTTACTTGTTGTGCTATCGTTACCAAATAAAAAATCAATCAATTAATCAATCAATCAATTCACTTCTTGCAGGCCTCCCTAAGCTGCGCCTAACCCCTCTTCAATCGGTTCTAAATGCTGCAGCCAGGCTAATCGCACGTCTTCCTCAAATCAAATCAAATCAAATCATTTATTTTGTAACCAAACCAAACAATCACTTTACAATTACAGAGTTGCAAAATAAGTTTGCTCATATCTCTATCTAAATGTCTGAAGTTCTACACTAGCTCCCAATAACTTTATGCATTCGCTATAAGATTCTCCTTCTGGTGTCCACATCTCAATTAGGCCTTGCCCCTAGATATCTCTGACTTTATGCGCAAACCTTTTTCTGCTACCTCGCTTCGTTTGATTTGATTTTTTTGTCCCTCGGACCAGGACCATCCTAGCTCAATGTCGGTCATTTGCTGTTGTGGGCCCTTCTGCTTGGAATGAATGTCCCCCTCCTCTGCGAGCAAAACCATTGTCTGGGTTCTTCTCCTCATCTGCTCGTTCCCTGAAGACGTTTCTCTTTCCCCGAGGCTTCTACACTGAGAGCGCCTCTGATTAGTCCATACTGCGAGAGGCGCTTTGTAAATGATCAGATACAATACAATACAATATAATAAACATTGATTGTATTTTGTGTGCTAGGCTTGTCCAGTTGGCCGTATTTACGTTCAAATGTCAAGTTATGTTCTAGTGATCGTCGTAGTCTAACTTATATTGCAGTAATTAGGCCTATGTCCAACTAAGCATATGAACACTTGAACAGGATATCGGACAATACTCGGCCCTGCAAATAACCACAGGGAGTATAAAATATCTTCCAATTTCGATACCGTGTATCATGATATACACCTTGACCGAGACGGACCACTGGTTATGTCTTCAAGTCCTGTCTAAATATTCTCTCATCTTCGCTATAACATTGCACTCAGTTATTTCGTATCAATCAACGGTATGCGGACTGTTCATAGAAGGACAATTCATCAAGGGACTATTCATTATGGACGATTCATCAAGGGGCTGTTCATCAGTCTTTTTCATCAACGGACTGTTCATCAAGAGGGTTATTGGATTGGTGAAAAGTACTTCTTGCTTAATATATAGAATTTGGAATGATGAAAATAATTTTGCTTAAATCGAAGCTGGATTGATTAAAAGAATTATTGTTTAAATAAAAGTTGGAATGATGAAAAGAATTCTTGCTTAAACAGAAACTGGATTTATGAAAAGAATCTTTACTTAAATGGAATTGGATTAGTGAAAATAGTTATTGCGAATATAGAAGTTGGAATGATAAAAACATTTCTTATAAAAGTAACAGTTGGATTGATGAAAATGGTTTCTTATGAAACTAGAAGTTGCCTTGATGAAAATAGTACTTGCGTAAATAGAAGCTGGATTGATGACTGTTATCATGGACATTTGTACTAAAATGTCATATAATATGAAATGGTGAAAAGATATGTTATAAAGCGCACAGACATGCAATAAAGAACACTAAAACGATAAATGTTCTCATGATGAACAGTCCCTTGATGAATCGTCCTTTGATGAACAGTCCTAGAACCTCAATCAACTGGGTTCAGAGCCCACCGGCTGATTATGCACTGACCTCGTTTCTTTGTTCACTGTATTACTACTCCACTAGGTTAATCACCAGTGACTCTCTAGACAGCCATTTGTGAGATGACTCTAATCAGTTAAATCTTTTATTTCAGAGTTCCACGTCTACCCCCTCTCTTGTTAGTTGCTTATGTTTTAAACGATACACGGCGAATACTACACAGTGATTGAATTCCATTAAGACTTTATTCTTTCTGTAAGGCTCTAGTCAATGACTCGCAAGTTTGATTTGATTTGTATGCATGTTTAGTTAGTTTTAGCTTGTTTATCGTACTAAGTGTGCTAGCTAGTTTTGTCATTTTCTGACCATGTTCGAGCCACATGCAAATCAGTGTACTTAGTCGCAGAATAAAAGTCTGATGTGACACAAACTGTGCTGGCTTAGCTAACAAATGTGTATGTTCTCGACTACTTTAATGTGCCTCTCATTCCTATCATTGAGGAAAATTCGTAGAAGATACTGGTGGTTCAAAATTTACGATCCAAATTTATAATATGAGACCGTAAATATTAACCTGCACCCTTACAGCATACATTACACTGGCTACACAGGCAACGAATCTAGTTAACATCTGTATTATAGTTCGCTAGACATTTCACTGAAATAACACGACCTTCGTTCCCTACCTCTCACGCAAAAATGTCTTTTACTCGATCAACCGATACTTACTGAACCCCTTGTCGTTCCTCGGGCAAGAACAGCATTGGGGTCCTTGACTTTCTCAGTTGCTATAATCCAAAGTTTTGGATTCACTGTTTCGTGCATTCAGGTACTTAATACTCATCTGCTGTAACTTGCTAATCATGTCTCTCAGGTTTCATGGCCTATGGAATGTCGACCGAGCTTCTGCTACAAAGTACTAAACGACTAAAACGATTAGCTCCATTCGCAGACGACTATCGTCCGAACATCTCCTTGGCAGACGCCTGCCGCACACTTCCAGCTGAAGCATTCGGTGTAGGCCTACGCTTATTGACTATCCACGAATGTTGGAAGAAAGAATCAGGTACATGTCGTGATTGCACATTTTGCTAGGGGAGTACTCGTCACTGCGGTCTTTTTTTTATCACCGAATGATGAAAAATTTTCTTTGCACACTTTCTACGCTGCTTCACCGTTGTCTCACCAAGTCTATGTCTCATCGAATGAGACTATAATCGCAACCAAATTTCTAAAGCGATACTTAATCGCTAAGCGTAGAGCAAATTATTATTCATGAGCACTACGTCGTGTCCAGAGATATCAAGTGAAGATCCAAGTCTGATTACCAGAAGACCAGGACGAAACGCTGCAGACGCAAGCAGAGGAGCTTCAAAGGCATGCTGTGTTTCAGGTGAGACCGATTAGAAGCCGAAGGGGTGGACAGCTCAGGGTAGGAATTCTTTAAGAGGTGAAACTTTATCAGGAGTGGAACGTCTGAGGGCTGACAGATAAAAGAGCTTGAGGCCGATGATGGTTAGTGAAAATTAAATAGACAGACGAGACATGGCAGACAAATATACAAATAGTCAAACCAGGCCAACCCGTTTACGTGTCGACCGATCCAAGATGACGGCTGGCATAAAAGACAAAGATGTTTACACAGGGTAAAAAAATTTGAACATCTTCTAACTGTTATTGTTGGCTAATCTGACATTTATGAAGCGCCACTTCAGAAAAAACCTCAGTGGCGCTCCCGACCTGAACCATTGGTATAGGTTGCAAATAATACAAACATCAGGCGGTTGCGAAACTGTGGATGGTACAAACTGAGGGCTCAAGCCTCAGTTTCCCTAGAAAGGCGATTCCAGCTGGTGAGCCCAGCATAACGTCTATTTCCAATTTTTCGGTTGATGTAAACATAAAATGAATGTTTACCTTTAAGATTAGGAGTTTCTTCAATATTGCTGTTGGCAGTAACTTCTTTAGCACCACTATCTGTACAAAATGTATTTCACATTTTAAGTTACCTTAGGCATTCTAAACACAGTCACTGTTTTAACAGTGTTCAGAATGACTTGCTTGAGTTGTGTTCAAACTTCTTAGCGACATCATGAATTGACCATTGTTTTCTTATTATCTTATATCTTAAATTAAATCTTACGACAGAGAGAATTCTAACTTCCTATGCGATGGTTCAATAAAGATTATTTCGCTGTTCCGCTCTGAAATATGTAAATTATTATCTGTGGTTATTGAAATTTAATAGTCGTCTAATACCTTCCTTCGGAGACCATTTTAATATCGATTAAATTTGTACTATTCAGCAACTGAAATTCAGATGTGTTATCTGCCTTCTCTTTCCAATTTCGGAGTGAATAGATCTATGAACATATAAATGAATGTTTACCTTTAGGAGTAGGAGTTCTGTCAATTTTGATGGTGACAGCTTTTGCAGCACCACTACCTGTAAACATGTAATTCATATTTTAAGTTACCTTATGCATTCTATAATATTATACAGTGGAGTTGGAGTTTTAACAGTTTTCAGAATCATTTGTTTCGCTTTTCGTTAAGACATCATGAATTAGACATTGGTATCCTATCTTATACGATTGTCTCAAGTAAATCTTACAACTGATAGAATTTAACTTCGTATGCGAAGGTTCAATGAAGATTATTTGACTCTTATACTCTAAACTTTTAAAATAATTCTCTGTACAGTGTACACAATGTAATTGAAATTCAATAGTCGCTCAATACCTTCGGAAACCAATTTTTTAATCTCGATTAAATTAGTCCTATGGGGCAACTGAAAATCACCACAATTATCATGAATTTAAGATGTGTTATCTACAGATGGCCTTCTAGTCTCAAAAAAATTAATTGAAAAATAACCTTGGATTTCCTTGCATTTAGTAGCCTTGTTTCTTACAGCAAGTATTCCTTATCAAGACGAGAAAACAAGAAAAAACTAGCCGATTTCAACGATTATTAGCCAAGATCTGGCCATTTTTCTCGTTTTTGCTAGATTTAGTTTATTCAGACCTTGAAATGACCTTGAATGACCTTGATATGGGTGTCTACATTTTTCCCAGATGTAACTCTTGTCAAGTCAAACAAGTTCCAAAAAGTTCGTCCAAATCGGACTCTTTGTTAATTTTGTGTGATAAAAAGAGTAAATTCACAATGAACCCAAGTTTCTAGTCCCAAGCCTTCAGTCCTGGGTATTTAAGTAGGGTATGTTTGGGGGCTATGAGCCACCTCAGGATAACATTTTAAAATTCTGAAGAAAAAAAATTTATAGACAACTGATGAATGGAATAATGGGAAAAACTTGAGTATGTCAGAATATTGCCAAATTTTGGTAAACATGCCTTTTCACTAATAGGAAAAGAAATGAAATAGGGACAAACGCTTTTGAAATATTTTGGGGCATATGATGCACCCTAATGTATATGCATGTTTTGCGTTAAGCAGAGATGAGCCAGTTAAGAACGCCAAAGAACTCCTTAGACTGTATTTGTATTTTTTCTGCAAACGATGACATTTCGTTATTGCTGGTCATGGGACCAAGGCTATTAGTGTGGAGTGAAAGTCTAGAAAAAAAAATTATTTTCAGTAAACGTTTTCTAATAGTGATGGAACGTTGTCAGTATGTTAGAGTAAGTAGTGTCCAAAATATTTTTAATTTTACCTTTTGTCTTCTGACCTCTACCGGCGAGGAAAGTTTACAATATAAATTCTGTGAAACGTTCATGTTATGCATTAATTTTTCTTGAACTAAATATTGTTTATAAACCGATTGCACTGAAAATGGCGAAAGTGGTCCCGATATTTAAGCAAGGCAATAAAGAGGAAGTAGCTAATTATAGACCAATCTCTATCTTACCTTACTGTTCTAAAATCCTTGAAAAAGTAATGTATGAAAGACTCTATGGCTATGCAACAAAAATGAACATCTTATATCCCCAATAACACGGCTTTCAATCTGGTCACTCAACTTCCATGGCACTTTTGGGAATGCAAGACAGAGTCTCTCACGCTATTGATGCCAATGAATTTTCTCTTGGTATCTTCTTTGACTTGGCGAAAGCGTTCGACACTGTTGATCACACTATACTACTAAAAAAACTTGAAAACTACGGTATACGCGAGACTCCTCTCCGATGGTTTTATAGCTACCTTGACCAGAGACAGCAGCAGGTAATATGTAATGGACTATTTTCAAAACTCAGATTTGTTCATTATGGAGTCCCTCAAGGTTCCAATCTTGGCCCTTTACTTTTCCTACTCTATATCAACGATCTTCCTAACTCGTCTTCCGTACTTCATTTTATTCTCTTTGCGGTTGACACTAATGTATTTTACTCACATAAATCTCTTGATAACTTAATGGACCTAGTGAACTCCGAGCTTGCAGCTGTCGCTGACTGGTTCAGAGCCAATAGATTGTCGCTTAATCTTTCCAAAACTAACTTTATTATCTTTCGCTCTCATAGAAAACCTATACCTAATCAAAACTTCAATATCTCCATTGATAATAAACCTATTCTGCAAGTTAAGTCTACCAAATTTCTTGGTGTTTACGTTGACGAACATTTAACCTGGAAAGAGCATATAGCCCACATATCTAATAAAATAGCTAAGAATGTGGGGATATTATCTCGAATATCTTACTTGCTACCACGAAATATTATTTCCAACTTATACTATTCCCTCATCCAACCTTACTTGGTCTATTGCAACATCGTATGGGCTTCTAATTAACAGACCAGATTGACGAGGTTGCATATACTACAGAAGAGAGCGGTTCGTATTATCGCTGGCGATCCATACAGCTCCCACACGAGACAGATATTTCAAGATCTTCGTATCTTAAAAATTGACCAAATTAATAAATCGCAAATATGTGAATTTATGTTCCGCTTTACCAATAATTTATTACCACCTGCCTTCAAAGACTATTTCCTTTGTGTGTCTGACGTACATGCCCACTACACCAGAGCCAGAGATGATTATCGGACAGGATTTGCTCGTACAAATTCGCGCCTCTTTTCGATTAAATGCACTAGCCCAGCTGCGTGGAACAGTCTGTCTTTAGAAATTCGCAAACTGCCTAACCTTTACTTATTCAAAAAGTCACTGCGCAAAATACTACTGGAATCACAGCTTTGATTTGCTAGTGTTCTACATGAACTACGTGTTTTTTTTAAATTTTGTTTCAGTTTTTGTGATCTCTTTCCATTCTGTTTAATTCTTGATTTTCTCGACCTTCCTTGTATTTAAATATAATTATTCACTTTTGCTATGTTGAACCTCATTGGTAAGAGTAACCGATATCTGAAGTTACACTATACATGCTTGGTTTGGTTTGATTCTAGTTAAGGTTTTTTTTGGTTTAGTTTGAATGTAGTTAAGGTTTATGTTTTTCGCAATAGCTTTTTTGGTTCGAAACTAAATATTGATTCTAAGTCCTTCCTGTTGTTATCTTGTACTGCGATATTAATAATAACTTAGGTGACCCTAGCTAGCGGGACTATTGTCCTTTCGGGGTTCCCTTTTGTGGCTACTGATGAAAAATAATCTTGCTGCTACTGTGCTGTGATGCTAACAATGGCAAATAATCATGTTACCTTTGTTTCACTTTAATGGCTTCAATAAAAGAATTGAATTGAATTGAATTGAATTGAATTATTTAAAACACCAAAAATCAAGGTCAAAAGGTCAACCTCAAGGGAAAAATCCACAACTCAGCTAAATATTATTCTATTTTGGTGATTCTTTAACCTATTTGATCGGACCAATAAGGGCTGCATCAGAGGAGACATAGAACTAGAAGGCTAACATAATCCAAGGTCATTTCAAGGGCAAAATATCAAAATTAAGAGAAAATTGGCAATAGTTAGGCCACATTTTGCTTGATCTGGATGATTCTGAGTTATGTCGAGCGGTGGCAAAGTCATGAAATACACGTTCAAATCAGAATCCAATGAAGTGCTGCAGTTGTAAATATTTCCCGGGACTGTGCTTTAATTCATTTACTCTTTCAGATCACGCGTGCATCTAGTTCTTGCCGCCCCATCTCCATTCTCAGCTTCTCCATGCCATTCGCATGTCCTATAGTCGGGGATCCCTTAACTGTCGGATGCCTGGCGACGCACTTCGTAGATGTGAGCTCTCTCCCCCGCCATCGACGCTTGATGCCTTAAACGCTGACCAGCTCTATACGACTTCCATTCCTCCACCATGAACCAGCCCATCGACACCATGCTACCGCTTCGGGGAGTGAGGACTCGCTGCCGACCTCAGGCCGTCTGGCTCGATCCATTGGACTGGAGATCCTGCTATCCGACTTGCTTGGATCACTCAATTTCGTGCTCTATACCGTCGGAAGAAGGCGGCCTATAGTAGAAAAACGTGGTCCTACGAATTGAGAAAACTCAAACTTAAAGTCTTGTGAACTGGACTTACGGTTAAATTTGATGACAGCAAGGTTTCAGGGCTCATCAATCGCCTTTACTTCCTATACACGGCCGACAGTCCTGCCATATTTCTAAACACACTCGTCAACGGGACACTTCTATGCAGATGACATACAGGAATCAGTTCACGGCCCCCTCTGTTCAGCTTCCTCTTACTAGTTGCACTGCCTCTGTCTCTGTCTGTCTCTCTCGACCTTCACCTATGGATGCAGCTCATCTGGTTTGGCACTCGCCAGCACCTTCTTGAGCTTGACTGCCTTCTTCTTGCTGAGAGATTCCTGTCCGCTGCTTTCCACTCCAGCGATCGAGATCTTAGTGTAGTCCTCGACAACACGCGTACCTTTATTAAACGCATCGCTAATCTTAAGCCATCTTCCTACTTGCGACTCTGACGGCTCAAAGCAAGCCGACGCACCTCTCCTCCTCCGTTTTTACCTCTGTTGTTGATGCCTTCATTTGATTCCGAGTTGATTACTGTCACTCTCTCTTGTTGGCCTCCCAAAAGTCTGTCTCTCCTCTCTTCAGTCGGTTCTAAATGCTGCGGCCAGATTAATAGTCGTACTTCCAAGCTTTTGCCTTCATTGACCCTGCCCTATGGAATCAGCTCCCTTCATTAACACGTTCCTCCTCATGAACTGGTAGTCCAAGTGCCTCCTTTCGTTGTCTTAAGGTCACTTTCTTTTGTCTTGGTCATTCACATTGGGTGCGCCTCTGATTGGTGAGCACTGCGAGAGGCGCTTTATAAATATATAGATACAATACAATTCCAAATTCCAAAAGTTATCGACATTCACTAATGTAAAAATCCAGTCATTCAGAATGATGTGCGAACTGAGATATTTTTGGGTAAAAATCCTTGGACTCTATCCTACAGCATAAATAACATTTTACAATCTGTTCTTGGGCTAAGGTTTCATAATATTATATGGAATATTGTATAATAGCAGTACTCTGTTGTGCCGAAACTTAATGGCTTCTATGCGATTTTCACCGAAAAAAAATTACATTTTAAATATTGCATTGTTGGTAGAGGGCAAACGCTATGATTTGAAATTTAAAATTGTTGGCGTGTTTCTTTCTCTAACCAAGTTGCAACTTTTGCCCACTATTAGAATTCATTTATTTAAAAAAAATTTCACTTCACCCTAATGGCTATATTTGACTGCTTTGACGCACGCATCGGACTTGTTGCATCTAGTTCAAACAAAATAATTATGGTCGTGGATACACTGTACAGTCACGCCCGACGTGAGGCTATATCTGGGACTCGAATCACGCCCGCTACGCAATTGCTCAAAGCATGTCACATGATTTTGTGTACGTGAAACGAATCGACCGACAAACATTCCCGATTGCGGAGGAAGAATGTTCACTATGTTTTCTAATGACGACACTATCCCTAACCCTGACACTAACCGACCCTCACGACGCCTAATCTGACCCTAAACGACCCTCACGAATCCTAACCTGATCCTAACCGACCCTTAAGATGTCCGCCATTTCAAAATTGCAAGGAAAGACAACAAGTTCACGTGACAGGCTTTAGCCAATAACGCGACAGGCGTGAATATAGTACTGGGATTCCGCTAACGCTCGGGGCGTGAACGGATCCACTACGAATAATTATAGTCGTAAATAATGACCTATACGACCTATTTACCTCGATCCTGCTCAATTTGCAATGAATTGGTCGAGATCTTTCACCACCGCTTTCCCGTTTGAATAGGCGCCACCCTAAGGTCCGCTTGCACAGACCATGCTAGACCGAGATTTAAATCTCTGAAATAAGCCACCTGCGGGAAGCGAACCGCGATCCGCACGCTCTGTTACACAGAGGCTCATGAGACTCAGTCTACGTTCTGAACCATGTAGCTAACTGGGCCAGTAATAAATGCGGGAGCTGTTCGTCCCTATTTCAACCCGGTACAGGCGTCTAACGCTTTGCTCGGATAGCCTTGGAGGTCTTATGGTTCATCGTACTTCAACAGGAGAAAACCGTGCACAGGAGATTGGAGCGACGTCATAAAAGGCAATCTCGGATTTAACCTACCAGTAATGGACTAACGCTCTTCCCGAATTGCATAGGATGACAGATTCGAAACGCAGGTGCTTGTGAGCGTCAATGATTAATTCAATACACAACCGAAGCCGTGCGTAATAGATGATGGTATGTGCATTGTGCAGGAAGATGGATCAGTCTTGTGGTCCTGACTGACGGAAGCTGGCAGAAATAAAGATCGCGACTGATGGAGCAGCACCTCCGGTGTTCCGTGATATTCAATCTGATGACAGATTCCAGTGATTCAAGTCAGTGCACGGCTGAAGACGTTCGGAGGCTGGTGGGGGAGACGGCGGATAAGTACTCGATGTTCGACCCCTTCCCACCTAGCTGCTTAAGAAGTGCATCGATCTACTTGCTCCATACTTTGCTGAGTTGTTCAAAGCCTCCTTGCTCTCCGGAGTGTTTCCGGCTCATTACAGTAAAGCATACACCACCCCTCGACTGAAGCAATCGTCGCTTACGCCTGATGATCCGGCCAGTAACCGTCCTGTATCGAACCGTTCAACATTATCTAAGCTACTTGAGAGGGTAGCTAGTGTACAGCTATTGGAATACCTCACCACAACTGGTCTTCTGCCTAAACATCAATCAGCGCATCGTAAGTTCCATTCAACTGAGACGGTGTTCATAAGTCTACACTGATTTCGAGGCGATTGACAGAGCTGACCATGCGTTGCTCGGTCTGCTAGACCTTTTAGCTGCAATCGACACGGTGTACTATGACATACTGCACTTATTTAACGCCTGTCTCGGACCATGGAATACGCACTGTCGCTTTAGACTGACATTAGACTGATTGAGTCCCATCTGCGTGGCAGACGTCTGTCGGTGGTCCGAGACGGAAAACGATCGTCTGTGCGACGTCTTCAGAGCGGAGTACCTCAGGGATCAGTCCTGGGACCGTTGCGGTTCCTACTGTATACCGCTGATCTTGGTGAGCTTGCCACATGACTGGACATGCAGTCATCTCATTTTTATGCACGTGACACTCAGCTGTGTGGTGCATATACCCAAATCCCAATAGGTATGCAATGGTTCATAATATATGTTATAGTAAAACTAGAAGTTGGATGAGCGATGAAAACACGGTATTGATGCTAAATTATTGCACTAACATTAGAAGTTGGATGAGCATGTTCATAGCAGAAGTAGGAGTTGGATGAACGATGAAACCATGGTATTGATGCTAAATTACTGCAGCAAAACTGGAAGTTGGATGAGCGATCAAAATATTTATAGTAGAAGTAGACCTGGGAGTCACTTTGGTCAGCCAATCTGACCCCACTTGACCCTAAAGTGACTTGAGGTCGACTTGAAGTCGACAACTTGGAGTCAAAACGACTTGACCCGACTTGGCAGAAAAACAACCAACTTCCGACTTAAAGTCGACTTCCGACATGGTTATTACGATTACGTACGGCTAATAATACAAAAATGTTATGCCAATTTGCCTGGCAAGCATTAATTTCTTATACTAATGAGTAATTAGATCTCAACACCTGATGAATAAAATTGCTTATTAGGCCTATTTTAAGCTGTTTGTGTTTGTTCTTGAACAATTTTGTAATACTCTAATGGGTTAACAGAAGAATCTGCAGCGGACCGCGGACTGGTTGCACTGAATGGCGTGTTATAATGACACAGATTAATTCTGTTGTCATAATTATTTGGCCACTAACGTCATTCAAATAGCAATGCATGCGTATCATCCCACAGTACTACCACTCACCGACAATAAAGTCGATCATTGTCTAATACAACAGTTTTTCCGTCTGCAAACGACTAATGCAGTGCACCAAGTAGCGCCAAACGATCGATTGATTAGTATGAGATCCAGATTTCTTTGGGTCGAATTCACTGGCGACTAAAAGTTCAATGATTTGCGCGCGTTCAGCTCTTGATAAGGAAGGCAGACGTGATAACATTTATATTAACATTTCGATTCACCAGTTTTATTAAACGCACGTGTGACGCTTTAACATATAATAACTCATGATATAAATAAATCGACACCGATAAAAATAAGTAGGCCTAAGTATACTGCATAGCCCAACCGCCGCCGATAATACAAAATAATATCGCAGCACCGTTCTGCGTTTTTGAATATTTCTTCTTACTCTTTCAAATGAGATGAAAATCAACTTTTATCTTCAACACTTCAATTCAGTGTACATCGTCGACATAAGTCAACTATATTTCTTAACACTTCACTCTCAATATACAAATCTATCTACTGTATTAAGACAACTGCATTATTCAAATCGACTGTAATCATCAATTTCTAACCTTTCCCGCGCTATTAGCACGTGATCAGTACAAGCTATATTCAGTCAATGTTTACGTAAGACAAGCGGCGCTGACCGCCCGCTCAACTAGATCATGTTTATACATAGGCTATATACAGATGTATTGTCATGACACAACCCTAACACACAATAGGTCTTTAAAACGCTTGTTCACACTAAAAACACTTTACAACTGCTTAAACGCCATCGTAGCCTCACGATAAATAGTGTGGCGAGATAAATTTAGATTTGTTTGTGTCCCAAGTCGGTTTAAGTCGACTTGTGTAGAAAACAACTTGAGGTCACTTTTCTGTACAAATTCGACTTGGGGGTCAGTTGCGCTAAGCAGAAACGACTCGACTCGACTCGGGATGCCCAAGTCGACTGGGGTCGACTTATTGGGGTCGACTCCCAGGTCTAAGTAGAAGTAGAAGTTTGACGAGCAATGAAAACATGGCAAAAATAATTATGCTTTAAATAATTTTACAAAATTGAACGTATTAGGATTTGGGCATGCGTCCGGCGTCGGCAGCTCCTCAATTACAGAGGCGAATGGAGGCAAGAGCTGAGGCTCTGGAGGAATGGACGAAGTCGAACCGTTTGCTATTAAAGCCGAGAAAGACGAATTTTCTATGGTTTTCTACCCACAAATTACTCTGCTACTGGTCGCCATTTTGCTGATGACGTTCAGGCCTATGTTCTTGGTCCTCCGTCAACTCAACTCACTCTAGCTTGCCGTATCGAAGCCCTTTCCCATGACTTACATTTGTGGATGTCTTCCAATCGCCTTTCGTTAAACACTTCCAATACTCAACTTATTTGGCTTGGCACACCCCAACAACTTCTGAAAATTGACTTTTCGCTCCTCTCTGAAAACTTTCCCCAGTTTACGTTCACTACTTGTGTGCGTGACCTAGGTGTCGCTTTGGACAGCTCTCGCACTTTTTCTGCTCATGTAACCAACCTTACACGATCCTCTAACTTTCACATCGGGCGTCTCAGGACTATTCGCAGATCTGTTTCCATTTCTACCATGGCATCCATGGCATCTGTTTCGCAGATCTGTTTCAATTTCTACTATGGCATCCATGGTATGCTTTGCATGGCATGGCATACCATGGCATCCATTGTCCATGCATTTGTCTGAATTATTGCAATTCTCTACTTATTGGTCTACCCAAGGTCCGTCTAACCCCTATTCAATTTGTTCTCAATGCTGCTGCTCGATTAATTGCTCACCTTCCCAAATACTCCCATAAATATATAATCGTTCATGGTCAACCAACTGCACTGGCTTCCTCTCTCTGACCGCATTCAGTTTAAAGTCCTTGCATTGGTCCTCAAATCCAAACTGGGTCTTGCCGCAAAATATCTCAGGGATCTCATTCGCCCTCCTCTTTCTGCATCTTCTCAAATTTTGGACAAATACATAAAAACATAGGTCTGCCAGCTTTTCCAGCAGCCATTCATGTAAATATTTGAATAAAAAACGAATTCATGTTTCCGAATACAAGTTGCATTGTACATCGCACGTTTAAAATAACAGTGAAAAATGGAATTGAGACTTATGCAGGTCTAAAAACTTATATTAAATATGTGGTTTGTCGGACTATAAATCACAGTAATTACACATTTAGTCCCACTTTATACAAGTGCAACACGCTAACGCTTAGAATTCTTTTATTAAAATGTATAATTGCATAATTCATTCTTTGGAGAAAATGTTGCCAAGGCAATGAACTATTATTTACAGCTCTCTTACCTTCATTCCATTTCGGGACATCTTTGCTGCTCGCAGCCGGTGCTGGATCTGTAGCAAGAAACAGACAGACGTGTTGTCAAAACATGACTTTACATCTCAAATCATATTGACTAGATAACATTCTGATTACATCCTAATCACAAATTAGGCCTATTATATCTTTTAGTCAAATTACAGTTAACTCGTGAAACAGTTGCTTTGAAAGGCTTAAGTCAGTGTTCTATGAAGCAGCAAGGCTAATATGCAACCGACGGCAATATGGTTATATAACACCATTAGGTCCATTACTCCGTGATGTTCTGCATTGGCTCCCAGTGCCGTACCGCATTGAATACAAACTTGCACTGCTTCTGTATAAATCCGTACATATCGTCTATGGTGTGCTACCCACAAATTACTGTGCCACTGATCACCATTTTGCTGATGACGTTCAGGCTTATTTTCGTGGTCCTCCGTCAATTCAACGCACTCTAGCTCGCCGTATCGAGGCCCTTTCCCATGACTTGCATTTGTGGATGTCTTCCAATCGCCTTTCGCTAAACACTTCCAAAACTCAGCTTATTTGGCTTTGCACAGGTCTGCCTGCTTTTTCAGCAAATATCTGAATAAAAAACGAATTCATGTTTCTGAATACAAGTTGCATTGTACATTGCACGTTTGAAATAACAGTGAAAAATGGAACTGAGACTTTATAGCAGGTCCAAAAGTTATATCAAATAAATTATATGGTTTATCGGACTATAAATTACAATAATTACACATTTGGTCCCACTTTATACAAGTGCAACATGCTAACGTTTAGAATTCCTTTATTAAAATGTATAATTGCATAATTCCTTCTCTGGAGGAAAATGTTGCTAAGGCAATGAACTATTATTTACAGCTGTATTACCTTCATTCCACTTTGGGACACCTTTGTTACCCGCAGCCGGTCCTGGAACTGTAGCAAGAAACATACACATGTGTTGTCAAAACATGACTTTACATGTCATATCATATTGACTAGATAACTATTTATGTTAATATTTTGTTCATTCTGATAACACCCTAATCACAGATTATATATCTTTTAGTCAAATTACAGCTAAGCCCTTGAAATGGTTGCTCTGATATGCTTCAGTCAGTGCTGAATGAAGCAGCGAGGTTTATATGCAACCGATGGAAATATGATCATATTACACCATTACTCCGTGATGTTCTGCATTGGCTCCCAGTGCCGTACCGCATTGAATACAAATTTGCACTGCTTCTGTATAAATCCATACATATCGTGCGTCGCCTAACTACCTTGGTGCATGATACTGTGTTCGTGTATCGTCGTCGGAGGCGGGTCTCTCGCTAAGATCGAGTTGTAAAGGAGACCTGTAACATGTGGGAAGATCAAAAGCGTGTTTCGGAACTTTCGGTGACCGCGCTCTCTCGCTTGCGGCACCAAGGTGCTGGAACAGCCTCGCACCTTCCATCCCTACCGTAAGTTCAGTCGAGGCTTTCAAGTCTGCTGTCAAGCCCTACTACTTCTCGAAAGCGTACCCCTGACTGATGCCTTGCTTTGTTAAAGAGCCCTTTGTAACGGCGTGTGCTGTGTTACGGCGCTGTAGACATCGTCTGTTTCATCATCATCATCATCATCATCATCATCATCATCATCATCATCATCATCATCATCGTCATCGTCGTCGTCGTCGTCATCGTCGTCGTCGTCGTCGTCGTCGTCGTCGTCGTCGTTATCATCGTTATCGTGAGTTGGTCCATCCCTTTGTAATAGCTTTTCTACGAACATTTTGTATCTCCCAATTGCATTCAACGCATACGTTTGCAGACATATTCCGAAACTACAAGAAGACTTAAACACACCTGGAAGATAAGATTTAAAAAGGCTATCAGACCTAACGGATTACTTATATTCAGTCTAAAATAGCCAAAACAAATAAGTTTACATTCAAAATTTCTTATGTTGCTGTTAATGTAAATATAGAAATGAATGTTTACCTGTACGACGAGGAGTTCCATAAATATTGCTGTTGGCAGCTTCTTTGACACCACTATCTGTAACAATGCAGTGTCTATTTTAAGTTGCCTTAAGTATTCTATACGCCGTGGAGTCGCAGTTTAACAATTTTCAGGATGACTTGTTTCGCTTTTTGTTATAACTTTGTAGCGACATCATGAATTAGACATTGCTATCCTGTGGGACTATCTTATACGACTGTCTCAAGTAAATCTTATAACTGTATCGTAGCCTACATTCAGGTACTTAATATTCATATGCTGTAACTTGCTAATCTACAGTATCATGTCTCTCAGGTTTCATAGCCTATGGAATGTCGACCGAGCTTCTGCTACACAGTACTAAACGACTAAAGCGACTATCTCCATTCGCAGACGACTGTCGTCCGTACATCTCCTTGGCAGACGCCCGCCGCACACTTCCAAGAATCAGGTACATATTGTGATAGCACATTTTGCTAGGGGAGTACTCGTACTGCGGTCTTTTTTTCGCCGAATGATGAAAAATCTCCTTTGCACACTTTCGACGCTGCTTCACCCTTGTCTCACCAAGTCTATGTCTCATCGAATGAGACTATAATCGCAACCAAATTTCTAAAGCGATACTTAATAACTAAGCGTAGAGCAACATATTATTCATGAGCACTACGTCGTGTCCAGAGATATCAAGTGAAGATCCAAGTCTGATTACCAGAAGACCAGGACGAGACGCAGGAAGAGGAGCTTCAAAGGCGTGCTTTGTTTCGGGTGAGACCGATTAGAAGGCGAAGGGGTAGGAATTCTAAAAGAGGTGAAACTTTATCTGGAGTGGAACGTCTGAGGGCTGACAGATAAAAGAGCTTGAGGCCGATGATGGTTAGTGAAAATTAAATAGACAGACGAGACATGGCAGACAAATATACAAATAGTCAAAACAGGCCAACTCGTTTACGTGTCGACCGATCAAAGATGACGGCTGGCTTAAAAGACAAAGCTGTTTACACAGGGTAAAAAAATTTGAACATCTTCTAACTGTTATTGTTGGCTAATCTGACATTTATGAAGCGCCACTTCAGAAAAAACCTCAGTGGCGCTCCCGACCTGAACCATTGGTATAGGTTGCAAATAATACAAACATCAGGCGGTTGCGAAACTGTGGAGGGTACAAACTGAGCGCTCAAGCCTCAGTTTCCCTAGAAAGGCGATTCCAGCTGGTGAGCCCAGCATAACGTCTATTTCCAATTTTTCGGTTGATGTAAACATAAAATGAATGTTTACCTTTAAGATTAGGAGTTTCTTCAATATTGCTGTTGGCAGTAACTTCTTTAGCACCACTATCTGTACAAAATGTATTTCACATCATCATCATCATCATCATCATCATCATCATCATCATCATCGTCGTCGTCGTCGTCGTCGTCATTATCATCGTTATCGTGAGTTGGTCCATCCCTTTGTGATAGCTTTTCTACAAACATTTTGTATCTACCAATTGCATTCAACGCATACGTTTGCAGACATATTCCGAAACTACAAGAAGACTTAAACACACCTGGAAGATAAAAATTTTCGTTTGATGTAAACATAAAATGAATGTTTACCTTTAAGATTAGGAGTTTCTTCATTATTGCTGTTGGCAGTAACTTCTTTAGCACCACTATCTGTACAAAATGTATTTCACATATTAAGTTACCTTAGGCATTCTAAACACAGTCACTGTTTTAACAGTGTTCAGAATGACTTGCTTGACTTTTTGTTCAAACTTCTTAGCGACATCATGAATTGACCATTGTTTCTGTTGGACAATCTTATTATCTCATATCTTAAATTAAATCTTACGACAGAGAGAATTCTAACTTCCTATGCGATGGTTCAATAAAGATTAGGCCTATTTCGCTGTTCCGCTCTGAAATATGTAAATTATTATCTGTGGTTATTGAAATTTAATAGTCGTCTAATACCTTCCTTCGGAGACCATTTTAATCTCGATTAAATTATTCTTAACTATTCTTAACACGAGACCGTAAATGTTAGCTCGCACCCTTACTGCATACATGACACTGGCTACACAGGCAACGAATCTAGGTAACATCTGTATTATAGTTCGCTAGACATTTCACTGAAATAAAACGAAGATTATTTCACTGTTCCGCTCTGAAATATGTAAATAATTATCTGTGGTTATTGAAATTTAATAGTCGTCTAATAGCCTGCCTTCCTTCGGAGACCATTTTAATCTCGATTAAATTAGTGCTATTCGGCAACTGAAATTCAGATGTGTTATCTACCTTCTCTTTCTTATTTCGGAGTGAATAGATCTATAAACATATAAATGAATGTTTACCTTTAGGAGTAGGATTTCTATCACTTTTGATGGTGACAGCTTTTGCAGCACCACTACCTGTAAAAATGTAGTTCGTATTTTAAGTTACCTTAGGCATTCTATATACAGTGGAGTCGGAGTTTTAACAGTTTTCAGAATCATTTGTTTCGCTTTTCGTTAAAACTTTGTAGCGACATCATGAATTAGACATTGCTATCCTGTGGGACTATCTTATACGATTGTCTCAAATAAATCATACAACTGAGAGAATTTAACTTCGTATGCGAAGGTTCAATGAAGATTATTTGACTGATATACTCTAAACTTTTAAAATAATTCTCTGTACACAATGTAATTGAAATTTAATAGTCGCTCAATACCTTCGGAAACCATTTTTTTATCTCGGTTAAATTAGTCCTATGGTGCAACTGAAATTCAGCACAATTATCAAGAATTTAAGATGTGTTATCTACAGAATCTGTGATGGCCTTCTAGTCTCAAAATAAATTGAAAAAGTCAGAGTCAATCTTTGCCCTCGAAGCAGGCATGGGAGATTAGAACGTAGATGGATATTTAATATCCAGTTATCAGCAAAATAGACTTTAATTGTTGTGGAGTATTCAGATTTTAATGGAACTACGCTGTTTGTTGGAAGTTAAGATTTGGTAGACTATTTTTATATAGATAGCCTACTTCTGAAAACACATAGACTATATCGACTAGAATATCTAAAAAATTAAATCACATTGTTTTTAGCATACATGTATAATATTGTATATTGTATATTTCGGTGAATAATACTGAGACCATAAAGAAAAAATTAATAGCAGTTTCATGATAAGTAACTAATCTTAAACATTACGATAAATGGTCACAGTTATTAAACTAAGCTGTCGCAGATTTATGAAGTACCTTAAGTATTTGAATTAATTTTAACAGCTATTGGCTGTTAATTTTTTCAAAGTCTTATATGCTTAAAATATGAGCAAAGTCTTATATGCCTAAAATATGAGCATTGTTCCCTGTTTTATTTTTGCGGCAGTGGCTAATTCTCATCTTTCTTTCGGCCTTCGGTTGTCCCAGATTTACTGAATAAAACGTTTCATAGTGATCAGTTGTAGGGGGCCTAATCAGTGACCATGTTAAAGCATTACGATAAAAGTAGACACATGCCTTTGTTACATTTGGTTGTATATAGGCTATATCTTATTGGAACCGCTGCTGAATGAGATTATTTAGAATAGCACCGATTTATGAAATACAAGTTTATCCCACCGAAAAATATCAGCACTTGTGTTTCATACTGTAAATTCCAGGGTAATTGGGTTTTTTTCCTGGGTCTACACTGCCCTACAGTTGCAACAAATTCCGGTATTCTTGAATTGCAAGTTTGGCTAGAAGAATTCAAGTAATATCCTTGGCTTTTCTGCTGGTTAAATTGCAAGTTTGAAAGGACGATTTCAGAACGTGACAGTTTACGTTTATGCGTCTTAGTTTTTATAGAACCTTAAAAGTGCGTAACGTGAGTTGCATGTGGAAGAACTCTACTTTTTTCGAGAAGAGCTATATGGCATATAACAGCACATGAAAAACTCACTATCAGTTAATACCTTTTATTTGTGTGATAGTCATGATAATAACTGTAATAATGATGCTGTTGGTATTGGTGATGATGAGGAGGAGGAGGAGGAGGAGGAAAGAAGAAAAGGAAGGAGAACAAGAAGATGATGATGAAGATGAAGAATAAAAAAAGAGAACGATGAACTAGTAGAAGAGGAGTTGATTGAACTAGCGATGAGAAGTGGTAATTGGTTCGAAGTGTTAGCAGTTTCCCTTTCTTAGCGCAGATGGACACTGTGCACTGTAGGCAGTTCTCTGCCATTTTGTCTTCTTACCGTCCCGTGTAATGTCAATGGGTCCATTATAGAGCTTAATTTAATATGCCTGGAGCATAATTTGCATGGAGCGCTAAAATTGCGGCAAACTCTACTAAATTCGCCTTCATTTCAACCTAGGCCTATGTGCCATATACAATGCATTGGCTTCCTGGAGAGAGCAGGAAAACAAATTCTTAATGAGGTGCGCGAGCCTCGATAGTCGATGTTACGTAATACGTTAGAAAAGGTTTGCTTATTAAACCCCGCTCGCTGCCTACTCTCGGGATATCATTACTGACTTAAATACAGTAACTTGTCTGTACGTGTGTAGTTAGTTCCTATGTGTGTATGCATGTAAGCATGTAGACATGAATGTATCGCATTGTATGCACGTAAGTACGCATGTACGCATGTACGTGAGTACATATGCATTTATGTATAATATGCAAATTATGCATGTTTTCGTTAAGTAGAGATGAGTCAATTACGTACGCCGATTAAATTAAATACCTTTATCCAGTAACTTTTCTCCTGCCTCTGCATTGCCAGACGGTTTTTTCTCTTTTTCTGCAAAAGATAAACTATCGTTATTGCTGGTCATTGGACCATGGCTATTTTGGATCGTATTGACGCACGCATCGGACTTGTTTGTTATATGCATCTAGTTCAAGTGAAGTATAGTCGTAAATTGGTTTTCTGATTCAAGCCTCGAATGAATTGGAACGCTAGTTTGCATCAGACTGCGAATTAAAATTCCACCAAGTCCGTTCGTTTAATATAACAGCATAAATTCAGTTTAGATCTAAACAGAGGTTGTCTATGCAAACTCTGGCAATATGCTGTCAACTGTCAAAACTATCTGAGAATAAGATGCTGGTAAGAAAAGAAGACAAATTACAGTTACTTGCAACAATACTAACGGTTGTATATAAATACAGAGTCGATAAGTTGGGTAGTAGCAACAAGAAGCAAACACAAAGCATGCTGTACAGGTTGAAGCGATTTGTGTAAATGTCGAAATCAGTTAGAGAAAATTTCGGAAATGGATGAATGAAGTTAGTGTTGAATCTATAGTTCAGATATTCACCATGCACATGCCAGCAATTCTAAAGAAATGCTTGATGCAGGACTGCAGGCCTGTTGAATTTTAGAATTAAGTAATTCTCTGCTATTGCAAAAACTGTCATACATTCTGAAAGCATTTGCAACGATTTCTAAGAAGATGACTACTTACTATTGGCAGACTTCTTGCAACAATAAACTGTAATAATAAGAATCGCGATGCATAACACGATGCCAACAACTATGCCGATGATTAGTCCTAAGTTGACACCGTCATTACTTGTCGAACCTTTCGTTTCAGCAACTGTGACTGTTTCAGCTTCACATAAAACAAACAGATGAGTTTAAAACCAATAAACTGACAGCTTTATTGTAAAGCTCCATATAGTGAAACATTGACCATAAGTTATATCAGCATTGTTACAGTAATAGTAATTAAAGTAATTGACGCAGGATTAAATATCTGTCCGTATCCAGTAGGATGAACTTTATTTTTCACGTTGGCTTGTTTTTACATCGTATTGCTATGAGAACAAATTAAGAAGATACTCAGGTAAAACTACTGCGCTGTTGAAACCTCATAAAGGTTTGGAAATCTGACTGATGATAAAATGACATCGTGCAGCAACACGATACAGCTTATAGATAATGATCTTTATAAAAGTTCATTGTAGATTCCGAAAATAATTGAATCGAGTCCTACGCCTATTGCTATTTTAGTGCTATCTTCTAGCCCAGTGTTTCCCAAACTTTTCAGTGTCACGGACAGGCAGAATTAACTTTTCAGTGTCACGGACCGGCAGGAATTTTTCCACTGCAGGAGGACCGGTGCCCAAATTATTAATTATTTCTGTTTTCGATTGCCTAAAATAGGTTCCTGAAATATATATTAAAATTTATCAAAATGCATGTTTAGCCAATTCTATTACTCTATTGCCCTTTAGCTGTTGTTAGCCTAATAAGTGTTTTTTCTTATGACTTTAAAAATATAATAGTCATTTCTTGATCCCGAGACAATTTGACCAGTTTCTTGACTAACTCTGCGGACCGGCAACTGAGGGCTCGCGGACCAGCACCGGTCCGCGGACCACCACTTTGGGAAGCACTGTTCTAGCCTATATGGTTTGCTCTCCATTAGGCTGCCAACACTGTTTGCACTAAGTTTCAAAGACAACGATGACCATGCATTTAAGGTCGTGCTATAACCTTGGGTATATAAATCAGTTTCAGCTTAAATCAAACTTCAAATAACTATCAGCCTCATTGTGTGCATCTCGTGAACACATTTAACTGATCGCTTCGATCTGCAATTATATAGAAATCTAATTCCTTGATATTCATTTTCGTTCATTTTCAGTCAATGCATATGCTATTCATAATTAACTGTTAAACTCAACTTCATCTTGCTACTTGTTGAGTCTCTTAAGTTACTTGTAAATTGTCTAATACACGATAGATACGAGGGAAAGCGTTATTTTTGTAGATGTCAATATGGAAAGGACAGTAAAGCAACTTGTTTTACACGTAATTGTAGTAACTTCTCAGGAGCTTGGACTCGTTTATACACAATCGATCGGCTAAAGCGCATATTCGACAGCAGCAATCCACTGACATGGCGCTTTTTAAGTCTGCAGTTGTACCACACTCTATTACCTATCGTCAAAAGATTAAATGCTTAATGGGCATAGATGGGTCTAGTATTCCTCCGATGTCTTCCCGTTCAAAGCCCTCGTCGTAATTGTAATCGAAATTGAGATTTTATATGGCGTCACTTTCAGAACAAGCTAAACAGAGACATGTTGTCGTTGTTGTTAAACTTCGCTGTGGTTGCGAAAGCAGAATCGAAGACCCCAATCGCCGAAACCATTTGATATCATTTCGCACAATGCTCGCCTGAGTGCTTCAAACAGTCTATGCGAGAGATCGATAGTGTATCAAGCTTAAAATGAAACTCTACACTAACTTTAACTCGTAACAAACTGCACTGAGAAACGACATCGTAAAGCATCCTAAAAGTAACTCGCTACTTGCAAAGAGCAAGTAAGGTGTAAGTTGTGTTTTGTGTAAGTTGTTCTCGTTGCAATTACCGTTGCAACATAATATATAATAATTTTTTATAGCGTTACAAGTCAATGACAGAGTTCATTGATTAATTAGTTAGGACATAATTAATTGAAAAAACATACCTGTGACATATAAAAGCGCTGACTTTCTTTGACCTTCACCTTCGTCATCGCCACATATATATTCACCGTTATACGAAACATCAGCTGATGGTATTACTAGGTTGTATTCTCCTGTTTTATTTGAGAAGACATTATACCTATCTTGGAAAGCCATAGCCACTTTCCCACCGTAGAATATTTCATTGCCTTTGAAGTACCAGTAAACGGGAAGATCAAGATCTGTTGCGCAAAGCAGAATTACTTGCTGACCAACTGTTACATTCTGATCAGTTGGACCGTACACGAGAGCACCGCCCGTTGTTCCAATGGCGATAGATAGCAGGAAAACTACAAAACAAATGTGACTTAAATTTAACGTAGGCTATAGGCATTATGAATACACAAAGGGCGCAGGTTAAATGAATTTACAAACATGCATGCACTTACCTACTTAACTAACAAAATAACTAACTATCAAACTAACACATTAACTAGGGCCTACCTCATCCAAGACCGACAATTGCATTTATCAAAAGATGCAATTCAAATACCCCAAAATTATCTAATTAATTGAGAATGAGTGTGCTAAGAATAAAGATAAAGATAAATGCATTTTAAAAACTTACTCACTTATTTGGATCTTATTCCCTCCTGTGCAGGAATACACGTTCTCTCTACTTACTTAATTGCAATTCATTCTTTATGTCACTTCTTGTTTTCTGATTATATTCGCTAATTGTTAATGCACAGTGTCCGATTTGCCGGGGCTCAGATTTAGACCCCTAGCTTATTTTGACCCCATGCTGTTAGCCTTTAGCCGACCACAGGGGTGGCTTGCACCCCTCAAATTCATTACCCACAGTCCTACACCAAACGACTCTGTAATACAAATATAGTCTTTATTATGACCAATCGGCCTGATATAGGTTGATATTGTGATATACTTTTTAAGGAGTAGGGCTGTCCTTTCAGACAATACAACAACTTGGTCCTTCTCGGCCACTGTACTTTCTTTTGCTTTTGTCACTTATGTCACTTAGTTATAATGACAGGGAGGGCCTATAAGAGGGGGTGCAGCCGGTTCATTGCTCCGGGACCCGGAGTAGGGCGTCCCAAAAAGACAGAGACGTTTCAAAAGTTTATATATCTTGATGGCCAACCTCTAGAAAGTTTCTATATGACTAGTTATTATATTGTACGAAGTTACATCTAATTAGATTAACATTTAGGTGTGGCTCAAGCGACTCTAAGTTAAGCATTGTATAGCTGAATAATACACATTAATATACCATTGAGATATTTTATCCCTGAGTATCTCAGGAACTAAAAGCAATCGAAAAGCGATTTTTGTGTATATGACAGGGTTTTGCGAGGAGAAGTCAAATAAGCTGTATCTAACATCGTAGGACAATCGGACGACCTTCATTTTCAAGGTCATTAGACATCTATTGTCAAATAATAACATTTCGTTATCGGTGAAATACAAAAAGGTGTCAATCCAGGATAGGCTCATTGGGGTCACGTAAATCCAAGAGAGATATAAACAACCTGGTATGACCATCGTATGACCATCGTATGACCATCGCATGACTTTGTAGTTCAAGGTTACACGACCTGCTAGGTTAACCTTTGCTTTGGCCTCACTGGAACTACAAGTTATGTAAAACAACTTCCTGGCATCTATATGATGTTTTTCAGAGCCTTGGATTCCAAAGAAGTATATTCAACAGAGTTATAATGAAAATCATATGCTGAGTGCATGACTGTAGTTTAGGACCCGTTGACTTGCAATGTATAACCTTTGGTTCTCCGAAACTACAAGTGCTGGAATGGTTTTCTTGATGTCTGTTAATTTTTATGGTTTTAGGGGCCGCCAAATAAAAAAAACTGTACACTCAACATTATACGATCATTCGCTTTCCTAATTCTGCAGCTTCTCTCCAATCTCTTCTCTCTTTGAACCAGCATGATCTCTTTGTCTCGCGAACTAGGACCACTTTGGAGCAAACTAGATCATTTGGCACCATTGGGCCTGCCCTGCGGTATTCCATACCCTCCTCTTTACGCGCTTCCATTCTTCCTAGTTTTGTTCCTACATATCTCTTTCTTCAAAACCTATTTCTTCTCTCTGGGTACTCGCACTGGGAACACTACTGAAATGGAAACTGCTGTTGAGCGGCGCCATATAAGTTACTAATTACATTACAATTGAGGTTCAAGGTCATTTGACGACCCGGCGTGGTTGCGGGAACGGCATGCAATAGGATTACGATTGTGGTTTATCTTGAGTGAAGGCACTAAAGCACTTTCCTACACATGAGGTTTGTTATTATACGTTGTGATTCACAGAAAATAGTTACAGGAAACTGTCTACGACTTTCCAAGGTCATACGTGTTACTTGATACTAAACATCATGGAATGTAATTTGCCGCAGAGTGGCAGGCATGTGTCTTCAAGATTTCTTGTAGCCAAAAATCTTAAAGTAGACACCAAGATCACCTTTCTAAGACTTGTTGGTGGCTATGGATATAAAAGATCACTGGGAACGTCACGGTGAGTGAGGTCACGTGGTCTGTGAAATATAATATTATTATCAAATTCCTTGTAGTCGATAACCCTAGTCTGCAAACACCGAGATATCCTTTCAAAGAGATAGGACCGGTTACTTCAAAAGTCACTGTGAATGACGTCATGTCACGTGTTGTGAAAGAAGTAGCCTAACTGACAAGGGGTTTCAAAAAAGATTTTTTGCAAATCCTTCTTTCCCAAAACTATAATTTGATACCTAAATAAACCTTTTAAGAACAACACGTTAAGAGGAACCATTGATCCAAAGCAATGTCAACTGTGAAGTCAAAGTTTGACGTCGTGTCACATGGCGTCATGCAAGAGTAACCGTATGAAACAAAACCTATGTTGTGAGTAAACAATTTCAGGAAACCTCGCTAAAGGAATTTTGATTATCTCTTCCTGTTTTAGAGTTATGCATTGAAAACCGATATGTTGGTAAAATTTCAACACAGGCGGTTGCATGGGGTATACGAAATTTGAAAAGGCTTTGAGCTACATCTTTATAGATAAAAAATGGAAAGTTACAGCAAGACTGAAGATCATTTCTAAGTAGAAATGATCTTCAATATTGCTGTAACTTTCCATTTTTTTTATCAGAATAGCCAAGAGAAACTTTTAAGAGGTTGGCCAATGGCCATTGATATTTGAGAACTTAGCGTTTTTTGGGACACCCTAACCCGGAGGGCCGAGAGCGTAGTTTCTTGGGGCCCATAAAAGAAGTAACGGTACATCCACTTGTTTTCTCCAAGTATATTGCTGTGTTTGTCTACCTCTAGGCCTACATCTTACATATGCAGGTAGCCTGAGGCATGGACCACGGATATAAGAGCGCAGCTCTGCCTGAGATAAGGAGGTAGGTAGACAGTCAGACAGATAAACGAATGTAGGTCTACTATAGCAGCATAAGTAGGCCTATGCAACTGGAGACGAAAAGAATTATGCAGTCAGCCGGCCTTTCAGCCAATAGGTTATCAGGTGTAATGACTAGCTGGCTGAGCACGCGGAGTTACCGATTAAAGCCCAGTTGTAAGATTTATAGCACCCTGCTAGCTTGCAGCGCCTTCACTTCATGTAGGCCTAGCCCTAGGCCCTATGTCAATACTAAAGCTTGCTTCAAAGCCTATAATTATGAGATTTTCCATAAGTAGGGCCTAGAAGATGGATTGACGAAACTTAGTGGCGGAGTTACCGATTAAGGCCCAGTTGTAAGATTTATAGCACCCTGCTAGCTTGCAGCGCCTTCACTTCATGTAGGCCTAGCCCTAGGCTCTATGTCAATACTAAAGCTTGCTTCAAAGCCTATAATTATGAGATTATCCATAAGTAGAAGATGGATTGACGAAACTTAGTCTTTGCTTCAATAGATGCTGGATTGATGAAAATAATTGTTTCCGTACAATAGCAGTTCGATTTATGTGAATAAACCTTTGAATAGATAGCAGTTGGAATGATAAAAAATATTTTGTTTAAAATAGAAGTTCGATTGATAACAGTAATTTTTTATTAAATAGATCGATAAAAACAATAAAATAATTTGGTTTAACACAGAAAACTATCCAGTCGGATTCAAAACCATGGCATAAACAACTTAATCCACATTACTACAGTTCAATCTAGATTTATCCAGTCTAAAATGAACCAATCTAATCTGATTTGACCGAAACTAACTTTAAAACAATATAGCTTGATCTAATATGTTCTGCTACGATCAAATCATCATTGTTGTGCCACCATTACGATGCACTGAGCATCAGTCGATCGACGCTTGGAAGTGATAGCGTGGTTCTTAATGCGTGCTATAAGGATTCGCAGTCTGTCTCGTGTTGATAGTTGCAGCCATAAGGTATGAAGCTAAGTCTCGTATTTCTTTACAGCACAATTGACATAATTCAACAGAATACAACTATAACATAACTAGCTGTTTGCCCGTCCTAAGACGCTACAATTTAAGTTTTTAGAATAACGCTGCAATTGTACCGAATCGATCAGTTAACCATATGTTCAGTGTAAGACTGTAAGTTACATGAAACTATTTACAAAACGGCAATAAATCGTTTAAAGCCATACAAATTAGTAAAGTTTTGCTTGGATGAGGTTTTAATATACCGAAGAACATAAGAAACAGCTTAGACGGGGATCTAAAGTCGTTCAATTCAATCCCATTCTTGCAATTAGTGAGACTATCCTAAGAAGCGCATTAAAAATGACTAAAATTCCTCCAATGAGCATTGCATATAGAATCGAAGAAAGGAAATAAGGGAGACGGCGAACCAATAAATATAACTATATTGCACTGTACATAAAGGCAAAACATAGAAATGTAAAGCATAGAGACTAAAACGTACACGCATTCATTGTGTAAAATGCTTCGTCGTCCCCTAGCGAAGTGGCTGGTACTCGCGCGTGTTGCGTAATAGGAATGTTGAATTCATGACAGACAGACATTTCTCTTCTATTATATTATTATTAATGTATCCTAAAAATATTTATTGCAGAGATGCACTTTGAAGCCGGACAACAAAATATTCTTAACCATTAACGGAGGGAGAAAGGTTAGGTAGGTTCATACCGACATTAAGCTCAGTAATCAATTTGAAACTATGAGCAGGTAACGAATCCAAAATGGGGAGACCAGCTAAAGTACAAAGCAACACTCTCACGTCCTTAATGGCGAATCGCAAGGTCGTGAACACGGGGCCAGAGCACCGGAGGACTTACGTCCTTACTTCCCTACTTATGTATTGTGCATGTATTATGTATGTATGCATGCATCTGTTTGCATGTATGTATGGATGTATGTGTAGGGGTGTGTATGGCACACACAAGAATTTGAGAGAGGGATAGATTGAAGACAGACAGAGACAGCCAGACCGACAACTTAGTATACACACAGAGACAGCCATTGATATACAGACACAGACAGAGATACAGAGCGAGAGGGAGACGGTCAGTCAAACGGTCAGACAGACAGACGGTCAGTCAGACAGAAGCAGACAGACAAAGACATAGAGAAAGACATAGATAGAGGGAGAGAGGGATTAAATAGGGCAGCGATATGAGTAAGCCAATTACCTTACCAAACTCGGCCTTCTTGACTGAAGCGACCACCCAGCCAAGCTAAGCCTAAGGCTGACTTTATTGTGTATAAACGCTGTCTTATTAGTTAGAGAGCAGACAAGTTCAAACTATCAGAGTTCAGACCGTCAGACTGAACTGTCGAGTGGTAAGAGTTTGCTGTCACCCTTGATGTACATTGTTTGCAAGAAACGACTTTAACTTCTGCTGATCGTCTTCGATCGTCAACGGCCTTTGGGCCCGTGGCCGGGTCTGGGCCGAGATACGAGCAACCTTCATGCCGGTCTTATCATGGTCAGCGCCGACAACCGAAGCGCGCGTGACTATGGCGCACATGTAGAAATATTACATGCCCTCGTCAACCCTAAATACACTACATATGTGTACATTATGTAGTATATGAATGTATGTTTGGATATACATTTTTATGTATAATTATATAATTTGTATGTGTATGCATTTACGTGTGTATGTATGTAATTTCAGGTGTATGTAAATGCAGTATACGGATTATGTGTATGTATATGATATGTATGTATATATGCATATACACGTATATGTGCATGTATGTATTGTATTTATACATGTATGTATTCATGCAAGTATGTATTCATGCACGTATGTAACTATGTATGTATACATGTATCCGTCAGTACACTCAATATAGTGCCTATTTCTTAACTCTCAGAAGCGCTGCAAAGGTAGCACAAGTTATCTTACGATGCGATTTGATACAATTGGCTCCTTATAGCAGCCGATGCAGTAAGATTTTCAATCGGTAACTCGTCTCATTTTGAAGAGGCTCTTATTCTTCTGTTGTTTACCTAAACATAACTATGTATTGAGCCCAAATACTAAGAGCGACAAAGGTTGAGTGGATGGCAACGGTTAAACATAAAAGGTCTTAGTCGTTGGTGATAATATTGAAAATCTCGCCCTATGAGTCTATGACTGACGGTCAAAACTAGCCTAAGTATGTCTTGTCGACGTTCTCCAATAAATCTCTGCCTAAGCTGTCAGGTTTTAGCCTGCGCTGAAGTCTTATAATAATTGCTATACTATTAGGAGTTGCCATAACTGTATTATAGTTGAACATAATTAAACAAATGATGAAAGGGATCAAGTTCAGAAAATGAGCGAAATTGCAGTATCCTATATCAAGGCTATATGCTAGCATTGTTGTGATTGTTTTTGAGCCTGAACACTGAGAAGTATATTGTAATGTGGTATTATCAATTCCAACAAGAGCATAATTATGCACAGTTACTTGAGTAGTGGCATTGTAATAAAAATTCCAGAAGCTATGACGATAACTTGCAAACTCAATGGGCCAGTTTGGACTTATATAATTTTACGGGAAAGAAGACAACCTTTCTTTTCCACAGGAAATGCCTATTTTGCTAAAACTTGGTTTTTTAACAAAGAATCATCTTATTTCTAGTTTAATTTCACCAGAGAACCTCTAAGCATTATTCTACTAAGGTCAAAGGTCTCTGCTAAATAAAATTGATCTGAAAGGCGTAGTCAGAGTCGAGTTTAATCGCAGACCATCAGGTGACATTTTACCCTACACTACAATCTCATGTAATGCATCTGCTTTCTTTTTAGATCTCCGTTTTGCTTTTCTGTGAAGGTCACTTAGGCCTAAGTTTCGCTAATTATCCGTAACATTTTCTACCTTGGATTCCGACAAATTACATATAGGCTACCGTTTCAGCAAATGCTTAATTTATGTTTCACAAATCCGTACAGCCGGCTATAATTCTGATTTTACGAGGCCGCTGGTTCATATGCCTGATAGTAGGCCTACATAAAAGCACTTCGAGTTCTGTACACTGTTGGTTGTTTCTGGCACTGGTGAATCATCTATCAACACTGATATGATTTCTGCCAGCAGCCTTACCTGCATAGATCAACATCCTGGAATCAGAATAGTCCATGTTTAGTCTAAGTAAATTGTAATTATCGCAATTATCGTTCGTGTAAAGCTAGTGAAAATGCTAGTGAAAATGCAAGAGCGTCTTGAACGTTGGTTCTATCGGGAATTCCCTAGCAATATTATCTGCAGGAGATTTCCTACCTGAAGACTATTTTAAGCCCCGTTTGTCGTACGCTACTAAGGCTAGGATGTACTTTTAGTCTGTGAATCATAGGCGCAACCACCCTATGGGACCCGTGGGACGCGTCCCCAACTTTCGAACAGCTTGGGACCCCCCCCAACTGTTGAAAATTGTGAGGCAAACAAGAGCCCAAATGCACTCCATTTGGTTTCAAATGCTCAAAACTGCGTCGGTTTCTGGGGCTCCGCCCAAGACTCCGATGGGGGAACTTACCACGCTCCCCATACCCCTATAGTCGTTAGAAGCTTCTTGACTTCCGCGATCTCTCCTCTCTGTACCATTAATGTCAGTAGGGCCTATAGTACAAGGCTCTGACCTTGGACCTACTGATTTTGCCAGAGCCATTTCTAGCCTTAGACCTAAATAGCCTACAGTGAAAACAGTCTCACTAAATATGCCGACGATAGCTATAGGCCTATACTTGCTGGTCCCTGCTTCCTGCATTGACAGCACTCTTTCTCAACTTGACCATATCTCTAAGTGGGCATCCATTAAGAATCTTAAATTGAACCATGCTAAGACCAGAGAAATGGTTGTCAAACGACCGAGGTTTAAACCTATTGCCCTCCCTCCTCTCATCCCTGGCATCGAGCGGGTCCAGGAGATGGTTATTTTGGAGTGTCACCATCTCTGATGGAATTGGCTTTGGGGCACACATGGACAAAATATGCTGCAAAGCCCGAAAATCCATGTTCGGCTACGTGTTTTGGTCGCTCACGGTCACCACGGTCAACGTCTCTTTGAGCTTGTTGTTAGAGCTACTACTCTCGCACGGCTACTTTATGCATCCCCTGTTTGGTGGGGATTTGCCACTGTAGGGTAACATAAACGCCTTAACGATATTCTGAGAAAATTGACCCGTTCAGACTTCCTCCCTGCCGATTTTCCTAGTTTTGACAAACACTGTTCTAGAGCCTATTCTACTCTTTTCCGTTCAATTCTCTTAAACCCTTGTCACGTCCAGTTTATTCATATAATAAAGTCACATTTTTCACAGATCTAGATGGTTTAGGTACTTTTATATCGAAATATCGGTGAAAAATTTGAGGTAAATTAAATCCCAAAATGTACTCCATTTGGCATCATATGCTCAAAATTGCGTCGGTTTCTGGGGTTCCGCCCCAGACCCCGATGGGGGAGCTTACGACGCTCCCCCATACCCCCTAGTCGTTAGGGGCTTCTTGCCTTCGGCAATCGCAGCTTCGCGCCTTCGGCGCTCGCAATTCCACCTCCCCCACTCAGACATTCTAGTAGGTCCCCCAACTTCTGGACCGTGGTTGCGCCCCTGCTGTGAATCATTTTAAAATTCTATACAATGCATTAAGCACCATTTCAGAGTGCGCGACAGTCTAGCATACGATCAGTTGGGCGTTCAATCCCCACCAGGACAGAATTTTTCAAGATTTCTGCTCCGACGATAAAAGTTTTGATCGAGTTATGACAGTTTTTCTTGGGTTCTACTTTTCATCGGGACACAGTGTATACAGCGTCGGATAACAACAGCCACACAAAACCATCCCAGATTTGCGCAGTCAAACAAGCAACCACGCGGGCTAAGGCGGCCTTAGCATGAATAAGCCCGCGTGGTTGCTTACTTGTTTTTGCGCAAGGCTCACCGCTGCGCAGATGACTGCGCAGTGCGCAAGGCTCACTGCTGTGCAGGTGACCGCTATCGATTCCATATATAACCTCGGGCTCAAACCACTTCATATTAATGTTGTAATGCACATTGCACATTGCACACAGCTGACTGTTGCGTGTGCTAGGGTCGTTATACAAGTAGGTCAAACAGACGGGTTGCAAGTGGTTCAGAAGATGCGTGATCTATTTTAGACAACAACAAATTACATATCCAAGAACGATGAATAGCCTCAATAGCCCATCCTTCTTAACCTCCCCTTCAAAGCGGTGATTGTGGTTACTAAGACAACACTATCCTCCTCATCATGTCACAAGACTACAAACCTCTTACTTAAGACTTTCGGCTCCAATATTCCTTTGAGATTTTATAAAAATTTACACCTATGCATTACCTCCTTTCCAATGATAATTTCGTAGGCTTTAATTACGTCGAATAAGCCCAATTAGTCCAAACATTTTTATCCTTTCTTCGTAGTTAAAATCCTTCTAACCCCAAATCATTTTTTTAGCTTTTTCTTTGCGCTTTCTCCGGTTGTTCTGTTTCTGATACGATGTCCATACCTTGATGTAATATTTCAACCATGGCATAAGCAGTAATTTGAGAATCCTCGGCATTTTATCGTTGTCTCTGCTGTTTATTGTCTCCTGATAATAGACCAACCTAGAGTTAAGGTGTCTTTTCGATGCTTCAGTACTTTGCTATAAAATAATATTGCAACATTTTACATAATCGCTTTCGAGTCCCATTTTCCTCACTCACTTTCGATTCCTTTCCCAAATTTCGTATGACAGCTCTTTCTATATCTTCCCGATATGCATAACTGTGCACATTCCCAAGACTAATGAGCATCTGCAAAGCCTTTGACCATTTGAAAATTCTTCATGCACCTTCTCGCAGTATCATCACTTCTTCTTCATCAACTGCTCATCCTTTCTTCGTAACTCAAATCCTTCTAACCCAAAACCGTTTTAGGTTGACTCAGCCTTCCACTACCTAGGGGCGATGGTAAAATGAACAGCAGTAGGACGTATCGGTTACTAACCGGCTGCCATACAGTTATAAAATCGACTCAATTTTAACTTGTTATCACGTGTTCCTACTGTTTCATGTAATCATACTACGGTTTGTCAGTTTAAATTCAATATACGAATATTATTATAATGACTACAATAATAGGCTTACAATAAGACTGCAATTTATTATAGACAAAAGTAAACTTCCATAAAGTGTCGCTCTGTGCCTGGTATAAACCTACTAAGTTCCCTGTGACAGTAACTGTAATTAAAGTATGAATTAAATTTCTGAATCATTTGTATTATTCTGAGAGGTCTAGGCCTAAATTCATTAGGCCTAGTCTATTATAACATATTCCTTTCCCTTTTGAGGTTCGGGAAATTGACTATTTGTCTTCTCACTAGGCTAGGGCAACAAAATCGGTTCCGCAAATTGCAATGCGATAAAGGCTTTAAATATAGGTCGGATGGCAATTGTTTTATGAAAACACATGAAGTTATTTATTTAGTTATCTATTTATTAAGGTAATTTATATAGCGCTACTACCAAAGTCAGAGGCGTTCTCTGCACTAGCTTAAATGATAGTAAATGGTCCACTGAAAGGTGACTACAAAATACTGACTGCTAAATTCATAAGAAGTTGTATACTTATTAGGCCTACTTATGTTACTAGTTTTTATATTAATATTAGCTAATTTGATTTTTAATCATTAACATGATGACCTGATGGTAAATGATTAAAATTTTTAAAAATAAAATAAATATATGCATTTGTAATATTAATTCTGCTAGTTGTTTACGTCACTACTATTACCATTAACACCTTCTTAACCTAACGCGTTCTTGCCAATACAATTTGAGGCGCCTGCGTGCTATCCGCTGTTTCTCCTCTGGTTTCACAGTCATAGTCCATGCTTTCATCGGCTGCCGCATTGATTAGCCAACTGTAATTCGTTACTATCTGGTCTTCCCAAAGTACGACGATCGTTTATTCAGTCGGTCCTTAATTCGGCAAATCGGCAGCTAGGCCCGCCTTTCTCGTTTCTCTCACATTTTAACTTATATGACTGATGATCTGCATTGGCTTCCCGTTGTTACTCGAATCCGATATAAGATTTTCCTCATGGTTTCCAGAACTCAGCAAGGACGGGTTCCCAAATACCATTGTGATCTGACATGCAAGCCCACCTCGGCTGTTTCTCTTGGTTCTCTCCGCTCTCTTGACCGTCTTCATCTGTCTTTCCCTTGGGCAAGGACTGCTATGGCCCAACATCGTACCTTTGCCATTGTGGGTCCTTCCTCTTGGAATGACCTTCTAACGTTAGGGGCCGTCCATAAATGACGTCACGCACCTAGGGGGGGGTCGGAAATTTGTGACGATGTGTGACATGGGGGTGGGGTGGTCTGAGAGGTGTGACGTCACACCAGGTCTATGTAATTAAATTTAACAATTAACAACAATTTAAGTTTAACAATAACAGCACTAATTGTGAGTAATAAATTTTCATTATTTTTAAAATTATTTTAATGTATACGGGCAGCATTATTAATAATTTTCTAATTATTTCAATATTTGGTCACAGTTAGATTTTAAAATATGCATGCTCTCCCTATTTGTTCCGCGAAAAAGCATTTTGCTTCGCCATGGAAATTTGGTTTCAGGGGGGTCAGAGCTTTGTGACGTCATTTTCAAGGGGTGTTACTTTTTGTGACGAAGTGTGACGAAGGGGGAGTGGGTTCAAAATCGGCCAAAATTGCGTGACGTCATTTATGGACGGCCCCTTATACACTCTAAGATTTTGGCCGGGTCTCTCGCTCATCTGCCCGCTGCTTGAAGACTTTTATTTCCTCGGGGCTTCACGCTGAGAGCGCCTCTGAATAGTTTATAGGCCTACTGTAAGATGCGCTCTAAAAAATTTCAAATACAGTAAAATACACTGGGTGACACCAACCCTAGTGACGCCACTGTTCTTTTTGTTTTAATTATACTGTAGCTTTTCATTAGAAAAGAATAAGTTTCACAATCGCCTTTAAAGTTTCAGGAAGCAAGATAAAGTAGTCCGTATTTTAGAAACATTTTGTACAAACGTTACAAACTCCGCCACTGTTTGCTTTCTGACAGTGCCAGTCCCAAGCCTGGACAAAGGAGGAGGGCGACGCTAATGGTCTTGTTACCACACAGCCAGTCGTTAAACAGAAAACCACCACACAAACGTTATACATGTACATGTACGTTAATTGTAGCCTAGGCCAGTGGTTCCCAAACCGTGGCCCGCGGGCCAAAAGTGGCCCGCCAATCCTTTGAATGTGGCCCGCGACAGTCACTCACAAATTTAAAAAAAAATTAAATTACCTTGTTTTCTTGATTTAGGCTTCTGACAATTTTTTTAAAAAGAAATAGTGGAAAAAAGTAAAAAATAACTATTATACATGAGTTTTGCATGGGGCGCGGGAGGGGGCGCAAAATGAGGCTTCTAACGAATTTGTTCACAAAAAAGCAAAAAAAGTCATCAGAAATTTAGGCGGAAGTAAAAAAAATTTTTAGGGCGGCTCCTCAGATCTCTGTGGCCCGCCATGATATTTTAAAAGTAAGACTTTACCCTCCATCAAAAGAGCTTGGGAACCACTGGCCTAGGCCTACAATCCGTGTACAGCGCATAGCGAGGGGCAAGTAGGCCTATTATTATTTTATGAGCCTACTCAGTCTAGCTACGATAATAATATCCGTAAGCTGTTATCATTTCATATTGCAATGTAGCTGACTAAATAACTACTTGAAATGTGTTTTATGGTGAGTTGACAGTATCCGCGTTCAACATAAATTATGAAATTTCGTGGATATTAAGCGTTTCTGCATTTCTAATACGGGGTAAGTAGTTCGCATGATTGTGCTACTATATTTCAACATCTCACTTCAAGATTACCTTGAGAATTGCTATTTATAAGCGTTTACTTGCAGTGAAAATATGTATGTATAATATATATCTATGTATGTATTCAAACTATACAAGCAAGCATTGATGTATGTATGTATGACATTGTATGTATGTAAGCATGCATAAGTGTACATGTATGCATAATATTGTGCATATGTATGCAATATGCATTATGCATGCATGTGCGTTTGTATGTATCACTGCACTTATTGTGGCGTGTTTTAAGAACCTTCCAAAAGCGTTACGCACATGATTATCTAACTGGTCTGAACAAGTGCGTTTTAAGACGGTTCTCATAATTCACTGAACAGAGACAAATGCAACAGACCATGAGCAGGCTGTTCCTTGGTCCAACACACGAAACTGCACGACGGGCTCCATTCAGGGCCGCGCTAAGATTAGTGCGGGCCCCGTGCTGAGATTATAATCTAAAGGCCCCTTCTGACAACCACCGGTCGACCACACACACAATTTATTTATAGCATGCTTACTAGTGAGTATTAACTGCTTAAATATGCTTTCTTGTGGCGTATTTGTTCTAAACAAGTGTCAGCTACCTAGTACAGTGACAGTTGAAACAAACGACAAGCAATATATAAATACTTAATATATCTGTGTTCAGCGGAACCCCGTTATCATTCAACTGCTCTGATGCAGGCATAGGTGCTGGCAAATTGATGAATGCAACATAGTTAGTCAGGACAACATTGAACCAAAGCATAGTCTTTTATGCGCACGTCACTACCTGCAAGTATTTTTCAGACTTCTCACTTCTTAAGACGGTTTGATGCTGATGCTGATGATAACGAGAAGGAGGTGAAATTCACCAAGCATATCTGGAAGTCATCCCTGGGATATCTCTCACAATATTGCAACTCGCTTGCTAGTTGCAATATACTAATATGATGAGTATTAAGGCATATCTTATAAATCCTGTAGAGATGGCAAGCGAGTGATGTTAGTTACACTTTAAAGTTCGTTTCTTTGTTTGCTTTCTCACTAAGCATCCACTCCTAGTTGTTTGTAATTTGCGTGGCATTTGAGTAAGTCCTGCATCATGTGAATGGCTAATACAAGAAGTAAGTTATCATACCACACGTCTACTTAACATAGTTAACTGCTTTAACTCGTGCTGTAATGTTATCTGGGGGTACCACTGTTTCTGCTCGTTCTCTTAAGACTTTTCTTTTTCGAGGGGCCCTTCGCACTGGAAGCGCCTCTGATTAGGTTGTACTGCGAGAGGCGCTATATAAGTCTATAAATAGAATAGAATAGTAAGATAACAAATACGTATGCCATCGTACGACAATGTAATGTATGTGCGACTGTCAAATGTTTATTCATTCATTCATTCCGATAATTTACATAGTAGCTACTAACTTACTTATTTAGTTACTTATGTACTTTCTTACTTATTTAATTACCTACCTAGTTACTTACATGTTTACTTACATATTTATACGTGCAATAATTGTAAAATATCTTGATTGATACAAATCTTTGTACCTACAGGTAGTAATGCCAAATTGACAGTTGTGCCTAAAAACGTAGCTGTTATCGAAGGAGATGTTGCCATCGTGAACTGTACGACGAATAACGATGGCAAACTGATTTGGAGAATAATAAACACAACCCATGTAAACGCGGTATCTTGGACGCTAGCTTGAACTTCATTTTTTACCATGTGACCATGAACCACCCTAATAAGTCATGTTTGAAATGCTTATGAGATTTATGACACTGATTTTAAGCTTCTGCTACACTGTTATTGTTTTATTTTGGTGCTGTTGAAAGTACCCATGGTGGACGCATGCCAAGCAGACAGTCAGAGCCAGGTGGCCCTCCTCCTCCTTTAATACACCTATCCACTAACTCTTCATCTCTTACCTTCACCTTAGATGCCTCTGTTTGTAAGCATGGTGTTACTTTTGATCCACATCTCTCCTTCTCTAAGTCGAACCACATCTCCAACCTCTCCTGCTCGGAGGCTGCTCCTGCTTCATGCACTTTCATAACCTCTGCCGCATCTGATCATGCTCGACTTCAACACTGCCAAGTGAAACGTTGCCTGGATGAAACCTGCCTCCGTATTCTTCCACAAGCTCTTGTCATCTCTCGCATCGACTAGTGTAATTCCGTCCTATCTGGCCTCTCAACTTCGACACTACAACCCTAACATCTGTTCTAACATCTGTTCTGCACGCCGCCGCTCGCCTAATAAAAGGTCTTGGCCCTGGAGATCACATCACACAGTCTCTTCAACAACTACACTGGCTTCTCATTCGCGCCCGTATCGCTTTTAAAATCTCCCTCCTCATGTATCATATCCATTCTGGAACCTCCCCCTCATATATGACATCCATGGTCGTTAGGGTGGTCCACAAAAACAAAGTTCACGCTAGAAACCAGGGCACCCTCTCAGTTTGTTAGACCTGTCAATAGTATTATTGAGACAAAATTTCAGCATCTTATTCCAGCTGGAAGATGGTGCTCAATGACATAGAAATATTACCATATAGTAGCATTAGCGGTAAATCTTGATGTCGTATAACTTGGTCAATAACTCAACATTTGTCATGGAGATGAGATTCAAATAGTTTCTGTTGTTTTATACTTACTTACTTACTTGTATTTTGAACAAAGTGTTAAGTTCTTGCTGAAGGTCATGGTGTCTACTTTCTTTGTTTTTGGCAGACATTTTTCATAAGTGAATTTTCAAAATGACCACTTTCCAATGAAATCTAAGAGCTCATATTTAACCCTTTAACATTTCGGTGTGCCGAAATTAGCCTGTGGGACAGGATACAATGAATCCATGGCCATTCATAATCTTCTGGAGTTGCGGAAACTCACTGCCAAGGTTCAAATCTTGAGCTTTGATATCTGTCAAAACTGAGCTCTTCAACGGAGTGTGCGTTTCTGCTGCATGGAAGACAAGATAGGTCGAGAGCTCCTGTGGTTGGCCTACCGTCGCCATGTGATAAATATTAGCCAAAGTATTCACCTTGTGCTGCGGTCCATCTAATTCACCACATATTCCAATCTTCCAGACATAAAGCTGCTTGGGAAAGTGTGATACAGGACTGAAATTCATATCCGGCACTGAACCATATCATGAAACAGCACTCAGTTTTCTCAAGAAGTTAACTGAAAAAATATCAGATTCAGAGATAAGAGGTCAAGAACTCATTGAGCGGAAAATGGTTGTCTTGGAAGTTAGCCTTCAGTAATTCACTGGAGAGCCCTGGGCCAATTCACCATGCAAGTTGGATATCCACGTTACTGTATGCCATCAAAATCTACCCTTTTCGTGATCAACGTGGTGTATTCAATCTAACGAAGAAGAAAGAAACTCAGATTCATGTGCACCTTTGTTGCCCTTCTTTACACAAGAGAATGGACAAAGGCCTCACTTGCTGCTGAAGATCGTGGACAAGATCTGTCACTTTGGCTTAATCTAGAAGACAGTTGATCCCGAGATCAGCGTTGCTACAAGGAAGGCCTTAGAAACCATAAGTGGAACCGTTCAGATAAGGCTGTAGGTCTGGCACTGTTCTCAGACCAACTTCCAGTAACATATAAGGTGAATATTGTTCACAGAGTAACTGCAAAGCCTGGTGAAAGGAAGGTGAGAAGTGATGCTGCGGTACTGAAGGAGAGGGCTTGCCTGGGTGATTTTGCAACCAAGTGAAAACTGACACTGCTGTCACACCTGAAGATTAGTGATTACTTTCTTGCATTTCCACAGGAGAAATGGATCGAGAATGAGGATTACAAACAAGGTAGAGAGAGAATTCAGCAGTTGAGAGTGGTGAACTCAGAGGTGTGTGAAGTTGTTCGAGGAATTCAACGACTCATCGCCAATAATGAAGAAGAAAAGCAGTGTCTTCTTCAAGTGGTTGTGGCAAATAGGAATGCTATTTGCCTCACAAAAAAACAAAGAAGTCTGTTGTTGACGCAGTGCTTGCAGTTTCTAGACTCTAAGACTGTAGCGGGTGTTGAAGTCATAAAACCGGAACAATCGACATTCATGGTCAGAACGGTTTTTTTAATTTTTGGACATTTCCAATTCTTCAAACTTACTGAAATTTTACAGATCAACCTGACTGTCTGTTCTACTATCACATGTGTTATCAAATAACAGTATAATTTGATTTATCGTGAAATAAAATACATTCGTACGGGAATGTATGCTCGACGCATTCATTTCCACAATTAATGTCTTTTTATCGGTATCAGGCAAAGTGACACAGTCCGTGAGCACCGTCTTCCCGTTGGAATTGAAAGCTGAAATTTTGTCTAAATAATACTATTGATAGGTCTAACAAACGGAGAGGGTGCACTGGTTTCTAGCTTGCACTTTGTTTTTGACCATGCAACTGTGAACCACCCTAATGGTCGTGCCATGTTCTGCTTCAAATCCTAAGGGACTCAGATCGGCCACGCGAGGAGTCTTTGCCGTTGCATCAAAAGGAAGTTTGGAACTCGTTCTTTTGCTGTCTCGGGACCTAGGGAATGGAACAGTCTCCCAGCTACAATCCGTCAATGTTCATCTGCTACTCAATTTAAATCAATATTAAAAACTCATCTATTCTCATTGCACTATGACTAAGAACACAGCGCAACGCGCTCTCGTGCAAGACTTGTCTTGTTAAAGAGCGTTATAAATGTCTAATTGTATTGTATTGCCGCCACCATTGCTACTTCCATTGTCCACTCAAAGCTCGACTGTTGCAATTTTCTTTTCCTCAACCTTGAATCCACACAACTCAAGCGTCTGCAACTCATCCAAAACTCAGTACCGAGAGCTGTCACCAGAACGCCCAAATGATTGTGAGATTTAGGCTATGGATTTGAAGTTTTTGTTACATTGCTTTTGTTTTCTTTTGATGCTGTTGAAGGTGCCAGTGCTAAATTTAAGCCACTAGATCCGCCAATACATGGTAACCCTCCTCATAAGAAATATATTATTAATATAATAATAATTATAAATATAATAATAATTATTCTAGGGTAGCCTACTGAGAGCCCATGGGCTATCTCCCGAGGCGCTGTTCACCGTTGCCAGGGCCACGACAGTCTCTCGCCAATGTTCCCTCTAAGCTGCGCGCGTGCGCGCGCGCGAACGGCATTTCAAACTAGCGCGCACAGGTTTTATGTCGAAGTAAAATTTTGCCCTTTGTTCCAGATGAGTTCAAAATCAAAAGACAACAACAACAAGCTAGGCCTGTGTTAAGAAATGCCTGCCCGCGTTGGCGTCAGCCTCGCTGCGGTCAGAACTCTAGCCTGTATAATTATGATCGTCGCTTCGCGATACATGATATGTTTAGGTTGCCCGGTTTGTCAGAGTTAAAGGTAGATCACTCGTCACTGACCCATGACCGTGGGTCAACGTCTGCCCCCGAAATAAGATCTGCCTTATCCGTTTCTCTTTCGTTCTCTCACTCACTGTCGGTGTCTGTCTCTCGTTTTCTCTCGTTATGCCTCTGTCTCTGTTTCAGCCTGCCTCTGACTTTGTCTCTGTATCTTTCTACAGAGCCAAATTCATTCATTCATTCATTCAGAGCATTTATATAGTGCCCCTTCAAGAAACTACTCAGGAGCGCTCCCGGCCCAGCCACGACTAAAGAAAAAGACTTGAGGGACTTGTAGAACCCTGTCAGATGGCTTAAAAGTAAAAAACGGAGCTTAAGTGGTAGGTCATTCCAGATGGAAGGGCCAACAACCGAGAAAGCACGGCGCTGCCTAATAGCCAAGCGAGTCCGTGGAACAAGGAACTCACCCCTCGTCGCAGAGCGAAGCACCCGACGCGCTGGAACATCAGACACTGGGCGACAAAGATCACGCAAGTAAGATGGAGCGCAGCCAAGAACACAACGAGAAACCAGAGCAGCAATGCGATATGAGATCCGCTGAGAGACAGGCAGCCAATGCAACACATCACGCATATATGCAGAGACAGGAGAGTACTTAGGAAGCCGTCCAATAAGCCGAGCAGCCGAGCGTAGAACTCGATCTAGTCGCCCCAAAACAACAAGGGGAAGGCCAGCAAGTAGTGAGGAACAGTGGTCAATTCGACTAGTAACAAAGGCATGAACAAGGACCACAACTGCATCATGAGAGAGAGAGCGAGAGACCACTCGAAGCTGATAATAACAACTCCGTGCAATTGAGTTCACATGTTGAGACAAAGTAAGCTCGGAGTCAAGAGAAAGTCCCAGATCACGAACTGTGAGGGAAAAGGTTATGTGAGGAAAGAGCAGGGTAAGTTGAGGAAAGTCGATACCCTGCAGTTGTCTACGGCTACCCAGCCAAATGAGCTGTGTTTTAGAGGGATTTAAGAGTAGCCGATTGGAGGCCATCCAAGAAGAGAGGACATCCATAGTCAGACACATCTGACTCACAGTAGCCACCGCATCGGCTGAATGGGTGTGGATGTAGGCTTGGACATCATCGGCAAATAGTTGGTGTAGAAGCCCCTGAGAACTCAACAAAGAGCAGACATCAGCAGTATAAAGAAGATAAAGCAGCGGGCCCAGGACAGAACCCTGGGGCACACCCAAAGGGGCAGGGACCCAAAGAGACCTGGACGAACCAAGGACTACACAATTTGAGCGGTCAGTTAAAAAGATCTAAGCCATTCTAGAGGCTGGTCCACCAAGCCAAAGGAAGTAGAGAGGCGCTGCAAGAGAATGGAGTGGTCCACAGAGTCAAAAGCAGAGCTTACATCAAAGAGAGCAAGGAGAGTAACCTGACCAGAGTCAACTGCGCTATAGAAGTCTGCCAAAAGCCGAAGCAGGAGAGTCTCCGTGGAGTGATTCCGACGGAAACCCGACTGCTGCGACGGAATCAATTCATTCACATCTAGATAAGTAATCAGCTGGTTAGCAACAATGCGTTCCAGTATTTTAGATAAAAAGTTACATTCGCAATGGGGCGATAGTTTGCTGGATCACTCTGGTCCAGACCATCGTGCTTCAGAACTGGTAGAAGAACGGAACGTTTCTGTGAGACTGGTAGGCATGCCTCACGGATCGAACAGTTGCACAGAACAGTGAGGAAGGGAAGGAGATCGTCAATTAATTCCTGAACAAGAAATGTTGGTGCAGGATCCAACTCGCACGTCTTGGCGGCAGAGGAGAGGATGAGTCGACGGAGGTCCAAACTCGAAATCTCCTGGAGAGCAGGAAAATGACCTGTAGGAATGCAGTCTTCAGTCTTCTTGATATTCGGCCAGCTTTGAAAGCAGTCCTTCAAAGTTCATATTACAGTCGCTAATTACCCAGTTGACTTCATAGCCAGTCCTTGACTGGATAGCTGTTTGCGTGCACCTCACTTCTGCTTTTAAATATAATGTATATGAACGAAAATTATCCCACGGGCCACAGCCAACACTACTGGTAAACGATGGGACGAAGTTGGATTTATTTAAAACGACACATGAGACACAAAACACAATGTCGATTCCGTTACAAAACTCAAACATAAAGATCGAGGCATTTTGAAGATGTTCAAGGAATGAACCAGTGAAAGATTGGAGTTAGCGCAGCGAAATACATCAAAGCCAGAAAAGGTGAAAGTTTTCATTGATAGCGTCATACTTGCTGTTAAATTGACAGCCTAGACTGTCTAATAAGAATTAAGAGCATTGTAAATTCTGGGCAAAAATTGACATTGATCACGTGTGTGCTCATTGGCAATCTCGCAAAGACAGACGCGAGAAAATTCTAATCTTAATTTTTTGTCCTTTTTATACCCTACAAGGATTTTATAGCCTTTAATAGTCTAATAGACGAGCCTTTATTGTTTAGGAAACAACTTGAATCATGTGTCAACGTATACTTTGCTAAAATGCAATCATAGAAAGCACACTGTTGTGAATCGATTAATCTTTAGTTATATTAAGTGGCTAAATTGAGCGGGGTCATCGCACATTGAACCCGCATGAGGGCAGAAGAAGAAGTTGCAGCCTACATGCTTGTCAATTATATTTGTTCATGTTATGAACAAATTACAATGTGTAGGCTATACGTAGGCCTAATCATTCTATACAATTCTACAACAATGTTTGTCACATGCTCATAAGTGCTATTTACTTACTTACTTCAACTTGTCTTTAGCCTTTTCGTTTTGTAAGCTTATGATGTGATTCTATAGGTTTTTAGTGTAGTCTTATATAATTAGGCGGCTTAGGCCTATGGTGAAAATGGGGTTCAAGACTCTCTAAAGGCCTCTATTACCCCACGCCACGCCACCTTCACGAGGTAAGCTTAATCCTGCTGGAAACAAAAAATGGCGTTGTGTTCTACCGATCGAGTCTTCACCGGTATAAGAGATTCGTGAGATAAGGAGCCTGAGGGACGGAATATGGAGGACATCGACGCGAGAGATGGTGTCTCGGTAAAAAAAACACCGAAAGAAAGGCTACCGGAAAACACCTCTTTAAGCTTCCCGAGTAGCCCATGCCTACGATTTATTTAGCAAGGGTCAAATATTTTACTGCTCACGCGGCAGGCCAATGCGCGCACGGCGAAAAAAATTAGAGGGAACATTGTCTCTCGCCTCCTCTACGCGTCGCCCGCCTGGTGGGGATTAACATCTGCAGAAGATCGCTCGAAACTAGAACGCTTCCAGAGGAATATGCAACGATTGCAGTTCCTCTCATACGACATCGAGCCACTCACGATGATTGCGGAAGCCGCTGACGTGCGTCTGTTGAGAGCGGTGACAGTAGGCCTAAATGACGCGCACGTCTTGCGGAGACTCTTTCCAAACAACTGCTCAGCGCCTTTACAACATGCGACTTCCCGCAAAAGACGACAGAAATTTCATACCGAGAATTCTTTATCAAATACGGTAGCATATAGCCTACTCTAATTTAGGCTTTTCAATAAACGGTAAACTCCGCAACTATACCACATGTATTAGATCTGTCTTCCTTTCCATTATGTAACTCACTGCGGTTTGTCAGTCTGTTTTATTAAACGAAGATATATATATATATGATAATAACTACTATTATCTTATATATTTCTGCCTGTCATAAAGTTGTTCATTGCTTATAATTATGGCACTAATTAATATAAACTAATTAATGCAGTCTCTTACGTACAACACCCTTCAACGCCTTTCAAACCTTTCGGCCTATTCGCCAGTAGGTCCTATTCACCATCCTACCGCCCTGGTCAACTCTCTCATCATCATTACCGTACCTTTATCTCGTCCTCCCCTCTGAAATTCTGCAACCGCTGCTTAGTTTATGCTGCCCCAGATCTTTGGAATGAATCCCCAAATAATCTCTGCTTGTTAGCTCATCCTCCTATCTCACCTGTTAATTTCACATCTATTCTCCGCTCGCACTCTTCTCTGCTACTTTCCATGCACTCACTACTGAAAACCGAACTCTTCTAGCTATCCCATCTTGATTCTCCTCCCGCGCCACCACACGGCCACAATCATCACCGATTACCACCGGATAGAGTGACAATATTTCTGCTATTCCGAGACATAAAAGCACTTCAAATATAAGCCAAAATCAATAAGGAACTGGCTCATTGGGAAGAGTGCTAAAAGCTTAAATACGCAATTCTACTCTTTACTGAAAGATGTTATAGATTAGGATTATGCTCATTTAGTGCATATTATTACTCCTATTTGCATCTTCGTCTGTGGTGACTTCTTACAGACTAAAGAGACTAGAGGCAAAGTAGTCTGCACTGTTTATAACAGAGAAATAATGTCCTAAAGTTATTTATAGCCTCTACAGCATTCCATCGTATATTTAACACAGTGATACCCTCAACCCAGTCATGACAAACCAGTGAAACCCTCAATACGTTTATTTTGTTTGAATTACTCTCTCATCCTCTTCATTTCTTATTCTTCGTACCTCAGTCTGACACTGCTGAAGTTGAGTTTTAGTTATGTTATGTATGTTGAATATGAAGACACAGCAGGTATCAAATTAACTTTATGTAAGAATGTATGCATGCACAAATTTAATTTACATACATGCGTACATAATGTATAATTTCTGTATATATAACGAAGCTCTTCACTCAATTTACCTAATCAGATGTTCTTAATGCCATAACTACTAATTGTATTCTGTACTGACAGATGTTACACCTTAAGATGATGTTCAGTTAGTATATATTAGTAGTCCTATTTGCATCTGCATCTATGGTGACTTCTTACAGACTAGATTTTTATTCTCTATATTTATAACAAACATTTATAACTCGTTGATTATATATATCGCTGCATTTATCATTTAATTGTTCACTGCTGGCTGCAGAAAGCTTTGCTGGCGATTTCACACATTTATTAGGAATTACAATGGTTGCTCTTCTGTCAGTATGCGCATGTGCAAATACGCATTTTAAGTGTTTCTAGTGGACTGACAAAGGATGGAGTTGCGGGCTATTTTAAAATAGTATGAATATTTCATGTGTTAAATGTTGATGAGTATTTATGATAAGCTTTTGTTTCACTGTTGCTGTTTTCTTTTGGTGTTATTGTTCCAAAGGTGGAAACGAGAATGGTGACCGTTCTGGTGAGAAAATTTCATTAAACTAATATTTTTTATAGTTTTTTGCCTGAAAAGGTCAATTCTATCAACCAATTTTGAATTTGAGTTTTAAGAAAGTTAATCGATTTACAAGTAGTTACAAGAACTGGGTGGGAAATTGTTAATACAATTTCTTTGCGTCTCTCTTTCCATGATTCTCACATGTTGTATGAAGTTGGCAGTTGAATGTACCCATTGGGAGATGGGAGATCTTGCTCACTTGTTGATTTGTTGTGCTATAATTGCAAATCATATAAAATAGACATAGCCTTCAAATATTGGAACTATTATTTAGAGGCATTTAATACTTACCTTAACTTAAGTTGCTCATGCAAAAAAGACGAAAGACCAAGAGTAGACTGCACTGTTTATTGCATACAAATAATGTCGTAAAGTTATTCATTGCTTATATCGCACTCCATAAACTAAATAGTACAGTGTCGGACTTACAATAGCCTTCAACGACCTTCAAACCTTTCGGCCTTCTTATATTCGCCAGGTAGGTCATATATTCACCATCCTACCGCCATGGTCTACTCTCTCATCATCATTACATTTATCTCGTCCACCCGTCTGAAATTCTGCAACCACTGCTTAGTCTATGCTGCACTAAATCTGTGAAGTGAATTCCCAAACGATCTCTACCTGTTTGTTCATCCTTCTACCTCACCTGTCAATTTCACCTCTCCTCCGCTCGCATTCTTGATTCTCTTCCCACGCCACCACACGGCCACAATCATCAGCGATTACCACCGCTTAGAGTGAAGACATTTCTTTCTGCTATTCCGGGACACAACTTGCAACACTTCAAATATAAGCCAAAATCAATAAGGAAATTTCTCATTGGGAAGTGTGCTATAAGCTTAAATGCGTAATTCTACTCTTTACTGAAAGATGTCATAGCTTAGGATGATGCTCGTTTAGTGTATATTATTACTCCTATTTGCACTTTCGTCTGTGGTGACTTCTTACAGACCAAGTTTGTATTTTCTGTATTTATAACAAACATTTATAACTTGCTGATTGCACATACTAAAGAGACTAGAGGCAAAATATTCTGCACTCTTTGTAACAGAGAAATAATGTCCTAACGTTATTCATAGCCTCTACAGCATTCCATCATATATTTTCCACAGTGATACCCTCAACCCAGTCATGACAAACCAGTGAAACCCTCAATACGTTTATTTTGTTTGAATTACTCTCTCATTCTGTTCATTTCTTATTCTTCGTCCCTCAGTCTGACACTGCTGAAGTTGAGTTTTAGTTATGCTATGTATGTTGAATATGAAAACACAGCATGTATCAAAGTAACTGTTTATGTAAGAATGTATGCATGCACAAATGTACATACAGGCTTGCATATGTAAATTTATGTATATATATATAAGGAAGCTCTTCACTCAGTGTACCTAATCAGATGTTCTTAATGGCATAACTACTAATTGTACTCTGTACTGAGAGATGTTATACCTTAAGAGGATGTTCAGTTAGTATTTATTAGTAGTCCTATTTGCATCTGCATCTATGGTGACTTCTTACAGACTAGATTTTTATTCTCTATATTTATAACAAACATTTATAACTCGCTGATTATATATCGCTGCATTTATCATTATTGTTCACTGCTGGCTGCAAAAAATGTTGCTGGTGATTTCGCAAATTTTGTCATAGGAATTACAATGGTTATTCATTCTGTCTGTATGCTCGTGTGTAAATAGGCATCTTAAGTGTTTCTAGTGGACTGACAAAGGATGTAATTGTGGGCTATTGTTTTAACATAGTATGAATATTTCATGTGTAAAATGGTTATGAGATTTAGGTACTGATGTTAAACCTTTGTTTCACTGTTAGTGTTTTCTTTTGGTGTTATTGAAGGTTCTGGTGGTAGAACTAAAGGAGGTGACGGTTTTGGTGAGAAAAATTTCATTAAAGTAATATTATCTTATAGTTTTTTTGCTGTAAAGGTCGATTCCAACAACCAAATTTGAATTTGAATTTTAAGAAAGTCAATCGATTTACAAGTGTTTACAAGAACTCGGTGACAAATATTGTTATTACAATTGCCTTGCATCTCCCTCCTTGATTCTCACATGTTGTATGAAATCGGCAGTTGGATATACCCACTTGGTGATCTTGCTCACTTGTTGGTGGGCTGTGCTATGATTGCAAATCAAGTAAAATAGGCCTAGCATTCAAACACTGGAACTGATATTTAGAGGCATTTAATACTTACCTTAACTTAAGTTGGTCATGCAAAAAAGACTAAAGGCCAAGTAGACTGCACTGTTTATTGCAAGCAAATAATGCCGTAAAGCTATTCATTGCTTATGTGGCACTCCATAATATAAATAATACAGTCTCTTACCTACAACACTCTTCAACGCCCTTGAAACCTTTCCGGCTCTCTTATGGAGTTCATGCCAGGTAGGTCCTATTCACCATCCTACCGCCCTGGTCAACTCTCTCATCATCATTACCGTACCTTTATCTTGTCCTCCCCTCTGAAATTCTGCAACCGATGGTTAGTTCATGCTGCACCAGATCTTTGGAATGAATTCCCAACAGATCTCTACCTGTTCGCTCATCCTTCTATCACACTCCTGTTAATTTCACCTCTCCTCCGCTCGCACTCTTCTCCGCTAGGTCTACTTTGCACTACACGACTGCAAACGAACTCTTCTAGCTATCCCATCTTGATTCTCCTCCCACACTACCACACGGCCACCATCATCACCGATTACCACCGCATAGAGTGACAATTTTCTATCTGTTATTCCGGGACACAACAGCACTTCAAATAATAAGTCAAATTCAATAAGGAATTGGGCTCATTTAGGAAGAATGCTATAAAATACGCAATTCTATTGTTTACTGAAAGATGTCTTAGCTTGGGATGATGCTCATTTAGTGTTACGAGGTATATGATTAGTCCTATTTGCTTCTGCATCTGTGGTGACTTCTTACAGACCAAGTTTCTATCTTCTGTATACATTTATAATGAACATTTATAACTTGCTGTTTATATATTGCTTCATTTATCATTATTGTTCACTGCTAGCTGCAGAAAGCATTGCTGGTAATTTCACAAATTTTACTATAGGAATTACACAGTTTATTCATAATGTCTGTATGCTCATGTGTAATTGTGGGCTATTGTTTTGTCATAGTACGAATATTTCATGTTTGAGAAATGTTTATGAGATTTAGGGTATTGAACTATTGTTATTAAGCTTTTGTTACAATGTTACTGTTTTCTTTAGTTCCTGCTGGTGATGACAACGCGAAAGGTATTATTAATCTAGTAATAAATGTTTATGATTTATCTTATAGTTTTTTTACCTGGGAAGGACAAATTCAACAACCAATTTTGAATATGAGTTTTAAAAAGTTAATCGATTAAGATTATAGGCCAATATACAAATATTTACAAGAACTGGGTGACAAATTGTTAATGCAATTAACCTGGCATCTCTCTCCACGACTCTCACATGTTGTATGAAATTGGCATAGTTGGGAGATCTTGCTCACTTGTTGGTTTGCCGTGCTATGATAGCACTCAGGGATGGGCAAATTACAGAGTTAAATGTAATTGAATTACAGATTACTTTAGAATTTGCTGGAAATTACAAATAGCAAATTGCGTAATTTCGATTACATCACATTACAAATTACATACATAATTGCGAGTAAGAGATTCAGGCAGAAAACACGTGCTTTATTTCAACTGTTCATTTGTTGTACACTGTTTGAAATAGCTTATTTAATTTTTTTAAGAAGTAGCAACTGTTCGAACAAGTTATCCAATAACCGGTATAACCGGGTATCTGATCTTACAATCATGCTTTCAAAACTATAATGAGGCTGTCTACCGGCGCAGATGAAGAAAGAGCAGCATTAAATTGTGTAAATAATATCTTTACATTTGTGTAACGTGAAGCATCATTAATTCCTTGCTGTTGTCTTCGATATACTGCAAGAAAACTGTCGGTTCTGAAAGCATCTCTTTTCTAATCAACCAAAGCAGTGTTAATGAACACGTTTTAAAAGAGACAAGCAGTATCACAGAGTAAGGCTGACACACTGTTTACAAACTTTGTGATAAAGGGAATGCGTTCTTTGTCAATCACTGAGCTGGCCAGAATTTAGAGACTTTGTAACTGATCTCAATCTGATACTACAGTGATGGCCCAACGTTATGTTAGGTTTATTTAAATAGAGAATCATAAGCCAGCAATAAGAATTATCTGCATATGTGTGGTCTATCAATCATGAATTCACCTGTCGGATTGATCCATCTGCATTTGAGCGATGCTCAGTTGCTTAGCATTCAGATGTTTGCTGATGACAATCGAGTAGCACAAACAAAGTATAATGAGCTCTGGTCTGACACTGAAAATTGTTGCTATGTACCATTTCTGACAAATGGTGCTGAATTTTGTAAGTGTTCAAAGAGTGTTAAATGCCAAGCATTGCTCCATTCCAGAGATATACTATTGTGATGATGATAAAGATGATGAGGAATTAGTTCCAGCCTTTTGTCAACGTATGCCTGTAACCTAGTATGTTAGCGATGATTATTATTATGATGTGATGATGATAGATAGATGGATGGTGATGAAGACTGATTTTGTTGTCTCTGGTTCTAGTTTTCTTTCAAGGTTATATTTTCTTTCAAAGTTTTTATTTTACACATGCATTAAATTACAAATTATTGAAAAAAAATTTTAATTAAAATTTCTTTCATAACCTTAAATTCAATTTTTGTGTGCAAATTACTTAGTTTAATTAAAAAAATTCTGTCCCTGATTTCAATGGTACCATAAGGAACTGTTTTTT
>JACEVL010000375.1:241261-266261 GCA_020284085.1 Aporrectodea caliginosa
AAAATTACAAATGGTAGGGTAGGGAGGGGGAAGATGGACGCCGGGGTCCGATGGACACTCGACGGGAAACTCAATAAAACATTTATTTCTAATGTCTATCTTACCTCGTAACTGAGGTAAGTTGGACAGCATTTATCGACGCGTCGTTTAAACATGCAAAGTCGGGTACCAGTCTACTGAAGGAGGCGTGGCCTATCGATGATCACCACTTGTAGGAGGAAGGGTGTGTTTTGACTAAAGTTAAATAAGAAGCTTAGTAAAACGGCTAAGGGAATTGTGTAGGCGGTAATTATTCATCGGCTATGACTAGTATTTTTTTTAATAGATTTGTATATCGGCTTGTTATTTAGCGCATTAAAACTGACACTTCTTGGTCACATACGGTGCCACTGCCAGTGATACCGAAGGGTAGGGTGTCTGCCCATCTTACCCCTACATGAAAGTTCATCACCCAATTTATATTTCACAACAGATTACCGAAAAGATTGTTATTTATATTAACTGTAATTAGTCCCCTCGATTCTTTTTGGCAGTTCATATTGCATACTGCTATGTACAGTTCACAGTTTGTTAGAAACAGAAAAGTTGGTGTCCATCTTACCCCAGGATGGCCAGGAAAGTGTTAAGTACGGTACTTTAGGCTATGGTTGGTTAAATACCTTGTTTTATGCACATGACTTAATATATCTGAACGATTCCATGCGGAGCTGTGCTTTCGGCAGATGAGTCATAGAATAGAAAGCTGAAATTATAAGTATATGTAGTATTGTAGACCTGCAGATCCACCTGTCCATCTTACCCCTACATTACGTCCATCTTACCCCCGTTCAAGTTAAGACGGACATCTCAGGAGGTCATATTTGAATGTTTATAACATGAATATGTTCAAGCAGGGAAGTGTGTTTACTGTTGGTTAACAATAATGAAATGTTTAGTGAAAGAAAAATGATAAAAAACATGTTCCAAAGTTTATTATTATTGTCATTATTCAGCAAATATTGCTTAGAGTGTCCATCTTCCCTAGATTAAATACGCCACTATAGGTAGATAGGATTTGCTGTAATTGTTGTACAGAATTGACTTATATTTTCAATATTAATTTAATCTATTTACTACAATGTGTCCAGTGTCAATATTTTCAACAACACTTATCGTAACGTAAGGCCTTCTCAGCCAAGTTCGACTAAGCTAAAAAGCTATATATTAATTATTAGGCTACAACGATGACAGATAATGAATCCTATTAATTTGTCTATGGAAGCCAATTGAATTTGCAAACGATTCATGCGAAAGGTGTTCCAACTCAGTCATGATTCAGCGTGATTCACAGGCGTAGCCAGGCAAACATTTCGGAGGGTCCTAAGTTTTCTGGAGGGGTTCCCATTGGAAATGGTTGTATTTTTCTACATTTTAGTTCTTAATAACAGTACGGTAAGGCATTTATTGGGGGGAGGTTGAACCCGTAAGCCACCCTCTAGATACGCCCATGACGTGATAGCATGTCTAATATAGCCTACATACCAGATTAGACTTTTTCGCTGTCATCATTTTTAAAAATTATTTAAAACTTCTCAACTTCATCTTCTTATTTGAAACGAATCAAGATCCAATAAAATTAATTTTGGCTATCATCATTGAAAACAATTATTTAAAACATGTATTCAAAACTTCTGAAGATCCTAAATCACATCAAAATCTCTAATTAAAATTAAAATTATCTATCTGATTATGTTATCTAACCAGTCTAATCGATAGTTCGTTGCGCGGCCAACCCATGACGGCGCTAGTAACATGGGCGAGAAATGGAACGGAAACCAAGCACTCATCGCACAGATTCAACCTCTTGCTGTTTTTGTTCACCATTTGTTTGTGATGCCACTGTACGTTGCTGCTAATGATTCGGCTGTTTTCGCACGGCATTCGTCTGGGCTAAATAACAATTTGAAGACCGTGCAACTGGAGCATTGAAAGGTCGCATCACTTTGACGACCGCTGTGGTCCACTAGTGTCCTAGCTGTGTCAGGGTTCTGCCCTGATCCACATCTTGAACAACAATGAAGAAATCTTGCTAGCATTCGAGGAAAACGCAAAATGAGAAAATTTTATGGTGAAGCAGCGTCTAAGGCACGCGGACCGACACGGTTTCCTGTTAGTCGTCGGTAGGCTAGTGGGAAAATCATTTTTGTCTGTCATCTTGCATCTTGAAAGGCTTTCCACTCGAAACTAAAGTCTCTCCTTTTCAAGAACTCTTATCCTGACTCACCTGAATCCTGTACCTTCCAATCCTCGACCTAAAAGACACCCGCCTTAACATCTGCTGTGCCCTCTCTGATCCTCTAGAAAACGGACTCGGACCTCCCTCGGACTACTCTGGTGGACAACCCCTCTGACTAGGCGCACCGCTCGTGAATAAGCTGGTGCCCTGCGCTTGGCTTTCGAGTGGCGCTTTAGGAGTTTGGAGATTACGATTACGATTACGATTGAAAGTGTGAACAAAACAGTGCAATTAATGCCGAGGTGCTTCTAGATGTAGCCTATGTCTTTGATGATTTCGGCGATGAAACTGACACGATATAATCTGCTTTCATTGAGATGTAACATTGTAACAGACAATCTAGAATGATCGTAATCGTAATATCTCAATGCCATCGCAAACAACCAGCGGAAAAATCAACAGCGCTGCGCCGCTAGTCAAAAGACATCCGATAGAGTAGTCCGAAGGAGCTACGAGTCGGTTTAAAGAGATCCAGAGAGGGCCAGAAAGCCAAGCTGCTAAGGTGGGTGTCGGTTACGTCAGGTTGGAAGGTAGATGATCGGTTGAGTCGGGGTAAGAGTTCTTGAAGAGGAGAGACTTTAGTTTCGAGTGGAAGTTGGCAGTGATGGATAGAGGAGCCTGATGCGGATGATGGTGGGTGATTGGGGTTGATGGTGGAGGAACCGAAAAAGTGCGGAATTCAGGAGGTAGGTCGTTCCAGAGACGTGGTGCAGTGTTGGATATTGCTCGGTTGGAGAATTTGAGATGAGTAGTGACAGGAGGTCGAGAGAGAGTGAGAATGGAGGATGATCGGGTAGAGCGGGTTGGCTGGATGGTGAAGAGGTCGCGGAGATATCTGGGCTGGGAGTGTTGTAGAGAGTTGTAGGTTAGTGATAGGACTTTGAAGTGAATTCGCTCTGGGATTTTTAACCAATGGAGTGATTTGAGGATGGGAGTGATATGATGATGCTTGGGCGTTCTGGTGACGGCTCTGGCTAGTGAGTTTTGGATGAGCTGCAGACGCTTTAGTTGGGTGGATTCAAGGTTGAGAAAGAGGGAATTGCAATAGTCTAGCTTTGAGTGGACAATGGAGGTAGCAATGGTGGAGGCAGTTTTGAAGTCGAGCATGGGTCGGATGCGGCGGAGGTCACGAATGTGCATGAAGCAGGAGCGCGAGAGGTTGGATATGTGATTAGAGAAGGAAAGATGTGGATCAAAGGTGACACCAAGATTGCGGACAGGGGCATCGGAGGTGAAGGTAAGAGATGAAGAGTCAGTGGATAGGTGTATTGAAGGGTCAGGGATTTTCTTGATTTGGTCAGGAAGGCCTAGGATGATGAATTCTGTTTTGGAAGGGTTCAGGCAGAGGAGGTTGGACGACATCCATTGAGAGACTAGGTTAACCACATTGAGTAGTTTGGCAATGGAGGTGGAAAAAGAGCTTGGGGAGAAGGATATGTAGAGTTGGGTGTCGTCGGCGTAAAGATGGTGGTCAACAGAGGAGGATTCAATGAGATGGCTTAATGGTGTGGTATACAGAATGAAGAGCAGTGGACCCAGGACGGAGCCTTGAGGGACACCACAAGAAAGTGGGAGGGGTTGGGAACAGTGGCTGGAGGCTTTAACAGAGAAGGATCGGGAAGACAAGTAGGACTGGAACCATTGTAGAGCAGTGCCAGAGACGCCAAACCAAGATGACAGTCGATGAAGAAGGAGGCTGTGGTCAATGGTGTCGAATGCGGCGGAGATGTCGAGGAGACAGAGGCAGGAGACTTGCTGATGGCTGACGGAAGAGACCAGTTTATTGTACAGAGAGGCGAGTAGAGTTTCTGTGGAGTGGTGTTTAGTGAAGCCAGATTGGTGGGGATTGAGCAGTGAGTTTGAAGAGAGGTAGTCGTTGAGCCGGGTAAGGACAATTCGTTCAGTTAATTTTGATAGAAAGGAAAGATTTGAGATGGGACGGTAGTTAGATAGGTTTTCCTTGTCAAGATTTGCTTTTTTGAGAAGGGGAGAGACGAGAGAGTGCTTGAAAGCCATAGGGAAGTTACCAGTGGAGAGCGAGCGATTGATGATTTTGGTTATTACAGGAACGAGGACAGAAGCACAGTCTTTTAGAAGAGAGGTGGGGATAGGATCGAGTTCACATTGCTTGTTGGGAAGAGAGTTTAGGAGGAGTGACACTTCAGTTTCAGTGGCAGGAGAGAAAATTGGGAGAGATGATTGAAAGGCAGGAGGAGTAGGGTTTGCAAAGGGTAGTGAATCAGTGCTGGAAGAGTTGGAGGCTTGAAGAGATTGTAGTGTGAAGCGAAGGGATGAGATTTTGTCCGAGAAGAACGAACAGAAGGTATCAGCGATAGAGGGAGAGGGAATGGAGCTGGGTAGTGGGGAGGGAGATTTGCGGTGGAGAAGAGAATTTACAGCTCTCCAGAGATGTCTTGGATTGGAGGAGCTGGAATGGATTAGTGAGGAGTAGTACCTCTTTTTGGCAGAAGCGATCAGTTTATGGTATCTATTGGTGACAGATTTTAGAGTAGTGAGGGCTTTTGCTCTAGAAGTTGGGTCAGTAGTGCTCTTGTACGCGTGCTCAAGGTGCCTGCGGAAAGTTTTAAAAGCTTGGAGGTAGGAAGTGAACCAAGGGTTAGTGGTATGTGAGCTGTGCTTGGTTTTGAGTGGTGCGTGGATGTCAAGGAGGTCAGAAAGTGTGGAATTGTAGCAAGACAGGAGGTCGTCAAGAGAAGACGGAGGGTTAAGAACCAGTCGAGAGTGAAGAATATCTTTGGTGAAGGCCTGATAGTCAATGGACCCGATGAGACGGAATGAGTGAGTGGAAGGAGGAGGTCGAGGAAAAGGCTTAATTTCAAGGTCGGCCATGATTAGGTAATGGTCAGTAATATTGAGAACAGAGTGTGATAGTTTGGGTGATAAGAGGGAGGAGGCAGAAGTGATTACAAGGTCGAGCGTGTGGTTTTTGATGTGAGTTGGGAAGTTGACATGTTGAATGAGATTGGCTGATGAGAGGAGGTTCAGAAAATCGGATGCAAGAGAGTCGGAGGGATTGTCAACATGGATGTTGAAGTCGCCAGTGAGCAGGAATTCATTTGGAGTAGTGGCAGCGAGTGAGAGGAGAGAGCCAAATTCATCTAGAAAGACAGAGGGCTTTGAGGAATAGGCAGAAGAGGTAGGAGGTCGGTAGATATTGAAGACTGTTAGTAGGCCTGAGGTAAGTCGGAGTGTTGTGGAGGAGCATTCGAAAGAACGGAAACTGTGATGAGAGGAATTGAGGACGACAGCTGGTTCACGAACCAGGAAGGCAGTGCCGCCACCAGAGATTTTTGTTGACTTTGCGGAGGAGTTGGTACGAGGAAAGTTTTGGAAAGAGTAGCCACGAGGTATGCAGTCAGAGATATGGGGGTTAGAAGATAAAGTGGATAACCAGGTTTCTTGGAGGGCAATAAGATCAGGTGGACGAGAGCAGGAGGCAAGGTCACTTAGAGCAATGGAGTTTCTGGGGTTGAGCAGAGATCGAATGTTGATGGAAAAGAGGAGAAATTTCTTGGTGGAGGACCTGGTAGCGTGGTGTAAGGAGCCTGTGATGGGACCGGGATTTGTTTCGATGTCGCCAGATAAAAGCAGGGTGAACAAGATTTGTGGGAATGTTATGGCAGATGAGTGAAACATGTGACGACGGGTGAGGAGGAATGAGGCAGATGGGATGGAGTTAAAGTGCGAATATTGTGCAGTTGCCGTCGGTAGTGTGGAAGTGGGGCACGAGACAGGTGAAGGTCCTATGTTAGATGTAGATATGGAGAAGCGGATGAGCAGAAACGGCAGAAGAATTGAGACCAGCGAAGGCATTGTTGATATATAGGTCAAAGATGGCGGTTGAAATATAGGTCAAAGATGGCGGAAGGGTGAAATGGCCATGTGCGCGGCATGCGGGAAATTCAAAGTTTAATCTGAGTGAGTTGCAGAGGGTTGAAGTTATTTTAGATGAGATAGGAACGATCTCACCTGATATCCTGATTTAGATTGTCTTAGTAGAATGTTGAGATAGAAGCGAGACCGGTGAAAAGACGGAAAAATTAGACGTTCAACGACACAACGCTCGATCAGCTACGCTGGTCCCCTGGTCAGTCCAGACAACTGATGCTCTTCAGTCTTGACGTTCCTTTAGCATTTGATGTTTTATTTGAATGTTTTAACCTACACTTTAAAATGTAACATTTCATAACTGTATTTCTCAGCAATTACAAATCGCTGGCCCTGCAGGGTGCCGATAAAATAGCCTACATGTTCAGGATGTAGCCGCTAAGCTCGTTTATGCGAATTCAGTACAGAATGTTGCTGTAGGCCCTATAATTTCACTGTAAAACTTGACATCATCTCGCTTGTAAAATCTGACTGTAGCTCGCAGTAGAAGCCAAGAAAGGCATTTCAATCTTTAATGCTGCGACGGCTAACAGTGTTCTTCAAACACCTAAAGTCTCAGTTTTGTCGCATATAGGGGCCTAATCTATAGTCAGTTTTTTCACAGATCGAGATGGCTTATGTAGGCTACTTTTATTTCAAAATCATCGTTTAAAAATTTGATGTAAACAAGAGCCCAAAATGTACTCCATTTGGCATCAAATGCTTAAAATTGCGTCGGCTTCTGGGATTCCGCTCCAGACCTCTCTGCGGGATTTACGACGCTCCCCCATACCTCCTAGCCGTTAAGGACTTCTTGACTTCGGCATCCGCGGGGTCGCGCCTTCCACGCTCGCAATTCCTCTCACTCGAACGTTCTGGTAGGTTCTCCAAACTTCTAAACCGTGGTTGCGCCAATACGGGAGGGCGTCTTAACACCGTCGCATAAGAGATCTATATATAGGCCTACTGATCCCGACCTTACAAAATGATGGCCTGGATCAATCGGACCCGACTAACCACAGGCCAATAGTCAATGTTTCGTTTGTAATTAAAAGTAAAAGATCATTGAAAGATAGTGGCGTGTCAACTACTTGGCCATTTGGCCATTTGCTGGTCATCGAGTCCGATGGAATAGCTATATGCCTACCGCCACAACGACTGTCGTCGATGACCTATCGTTCAAGCTCATCCTCTTTCAACATAGGCCTAATCAGACTCCTTAAATTCAGAATGTCGTTCGTGGTAGGCCTACTGAGTCATCCGTCGCCACATCATCAGGTAGGCCTACGCTTTTAAATAGGGGCCTAGGCAGAAAATGTATGCTGAACAGTAAATAATCAATATCAATTAAATAATATTTGCAACACGTAGACGTAGAAATAAAGAGATTTAGAGCTCATTATTTTAAGGATGAAATAAACTCTAAATCTACAATTTACAATATCTTGTAAAACAACAGGCTTGCTTTTTGTGTGAAATATGACTCGAAAGAGTCTAAACTCAAACCGCCTCGTAGAGTAGGCCTATCGGTGAGAGTAAGTTCATTATTAAGATGGGTTGCTATTAAATGCTGAGGCTTCAAATAAATGGTTAGAAAACTTCAAATAGATGGGTTTCGGTAGGCTATAGTGAAATGTACGACACGGGGTGTAGGCCTATCTATAGGCCTATCGGTTCATGGGTCATGTGGTTGAGGGTTCGACTTCGTACAATGACTAGTTGAATGGTAGCACTGGCACGAGGATCAGAAGGACGCGGGTTCGATACCCGCTAGCTTTAAGGAGCACAGCACTCAGATCGCTTGGTGGCGTTGGTAAAATTAACGGTAGGACAGGTATACGCCTAGAAGGATGCTATACAGTTAAATTTGACTCCTGTTAAACTTGTTATATCTACTACCACTATATCTTGCATCTTACTGCTGTCTGTTAGAGCCGTAGCCTACGGCTCTAACATCTTTGGGCCTCTTGTCAGTTTGAATTATTAAGGTATTACTGTTATTATTTTTTACGTTACATATTACACGTTACTTACTTACGTATGTTAGCAATCGGGTCGTCATGGTGATAAGTTTATAATTATCGTTGGCTTTCAATTTGCTGTAATTCCGGAGCTTTTTCGGATTTTCCAAAGTTTTGCGAAATTTCGTACAGAATCTCATTGTTGATCGGACACGTAGCGAGGTGAACGCTTGTAAAAATGTATACAACTGAAAACTGATATTTCTTGAGCTAGTACAGTTATGATTTCACAGCGTACGCGACGCTTCTAGCAGACTAAAGTTAATTATTCTACTATCCGGACTATATCTTGTAATCTTACTGCTAGGCCTACTACTTGTCCATGATTTGAATTATTAATCCAACTTCTATTATTATTTGTTATTATTTTTTACGTTACATATTACACGTTACTTACTTACGTATGTTAGCAATCGGGTCGTCATGGTGATAAGTTTCTGATATCGTTGGCTTTCAATTTGCTGTAATTCCGGAGCTTTTTCGGATTTTCCAAAGTTTTGCGAAATTTCGTACAGAATCTCATTGTTGATCGGACACGAATCGAGGTGAACGCTTGTAAAAATGTATACAACTGAAAACTGATATTTCTTGAGCATTTAGAGTTCAGTTCATGATGTTCACAGCGTACGCGACGCTTCTAGCAGACTAAAGTTAATTATTATGGTATCCGGACATTTCCCCCCCGCGGACATTTTCCCCGGACAGTAAGTACGTAACTCTAGGCCTACATTGTCCATGATAACATTTATTAATCCAACTTCTATTGAAGCAAAGACCGGTAAACCCGTAGTTTAGGTTGGTAGGACCGTAGGATTCGTGAAACCATTTCTGTGTTTAAATAGACGTTGGATCGATGGAAATGGAAGCTGGATTGATGAAACTAAGTTTCTGATGCAATAGAAGCTGGATTGATGAAGATAATTGTTTCCATAAGTAGATGCTGGACCCATGAGAATAGTTGTTTGCTTAAATAAAAGTTCGATTGATAAATTTTTTTGGTTAAATAGAAGTTGGATAATTTTTTGCATGAAATGGAAGCTGGACTTATGAAAAAAATTTCTCGATGAAATGGAAGCGGGATTGATAATAGTTATCATGGACATAGGTAGACTGATTACTTACCAACGTCAAGTATGGCATTGAAGACATTCAAATAATTTACCAACCTAAACTACGGGATAACCCAAAGACCTTCTTTCATCAATCCAATTTCTATTTAAGCAAAGAATTTCTTTAATAAATCAGCTTTTATATAGGCATAGAAATTTTTCGACAATCCAACTTCTATTTAAGCATAGAATTTGTTTAATCAATCCAGCTTCTATTTAAGGAAAATAATTTCTTTCATCAATTGATCCAACTTCTATTAAAGTAGAGAATTATTTTCATCAGTCCGACTTCGGGGGGAAACGTCCGGGGGAAATGTCCGGGGAGGGGAATGTCCTCTACCCGATTATTATAGGGGCCTACCTTGTGTAACGTCGCGGATGGGAACTTGTAATGAAAATTTTACAGTGAAAGTATGGAGATAAATTAAGTGGGCTACAGATAATGTCCTGAGCGGATTAATCGACACCTTTCCTTTTTGCAACTCTAAAATGCATAGACCCAAAGGAAGGTAGAAGAACAATATAAAACTTGCTATTTATATTACAGCTGAGGTATAAACTTAAATGGACAGTTAGTTCTCTGCTGCTCTGCACATACATGTAGCTCCATTTGAGGTCACTTCACTGGCATACATATTCTGCACACAGTTTGCTCCCTTCTGGAATAGCATTCTGTTATACATAACATTACTTAAAATATAATTATAACTAATTTTGGGCAAATTAATATTCAAGGTTAGGGGTGTCTTAGGACAGATAGGTTTACATCTGTTAGCCAGCTATGCATTACTGTATAGTGTATAAACATATGCAAATATGCATATTAATAATTCATTCATACATGAACATTTTTGTATGCAAGTATATACTTATATAAAATATACATGCGTCTGAGCTTTAGATTCAGTGTACTGATTTTGCATGGCTAACATGTGCTTGTAGTTTGTGATTTGTTAGGAGGAAGGGATTGAGTGTTGCTATTCATGTACCGGTGATAAGACTCCAACAGCAATGTCATGTTTAGGAATATACAAACCTTTGCAAATCTTGTTTATACTATATCAGTGCACTACCTCACATAAGATACATTACAGACCACATCATGCTCTCACCTCTACTATGCCAATCCTGTGTTTGCCTATCACCTCTTGAAGTCAACAGACTTCAATGCATCAAACTTCTCTGGCTCGTGTGGTGCTACATGCATCTTCTCATTTAGCCTCCTTAACTCTGCTCACCCAGCTGCATTGGCTTTCTGTTGCATTCAGCATAAGATTTAAACTGGCTTGTTTGACCTACAAAACCTTCACAATGAATAGATTGGTACTATAACATCCATACAATAGAGACTCAACAGAGCAACTCCCAACCTAACAGAAAACTGAATGAAGAATATGATTTTCACACCACTTTTGGCACTAAAGCATCGACAAAGCCTAGCCGTCCCAGAAAAATGCAATCTCTAATTTTTTAAATTCTCAAGGATCACTTTTACTTCAGGCTAAATAAGGATGATGATGATGATGATGATGATGATGATGATGATTATGATTGATGATGATGATGATGATGACGATGATGATGATGATGATGATGATGATGATGATGGTGGTGGTGTGGTGGTGGTGGTGGTGATGATGGATGAGGATGATGATAATAATACTAATAGAAATTATAATAATAACTTTTTAAAGTCTTACTTTCCTGACACTATTCATTTGCCTGCATTGCTCCCTTGGTTAAAGAATTAATTATAATATTAATAGTAGTAATAGATTTCCATTTTCATCCTAATCACCAACCCTTTCTTCCCTACACTGTTTGTACACTGGAGTGCGGTTCTTCTGCAACCAGTTTAATAAAGAAAATACTTACTTACTTACTTACTATAAGCTATTAACATCCACTCCCATAATTTGTGTGCACCCTGTGTCAATTTTCCAGACTCTCTCAAAGCTGTACGTAACACTGATATTAACATTGTAATCGGATACAATTGTAGATTCTGAAAGTGGATCACACTGACAAAGGACTAGACATATATCTGAAATCTGAGATCCTTGCAACAAAGATCAGGATGGCAGAGATTTGCCGAGTACTGCTTGTTACTTTGCTGCTGTACCTCTTCTGGCTGCCATCAGGTTAGAAACATGCTGAGAGATACATATATTATGTGTGCTGTAGTCCCTTGTAAGTTGTTTTCAATGTTGAAGAGGTTTGGATGTGAAATAAATATCAAAAGTCACATCATTGTAGTTTAATTTTCTAATTTATTGGTTTGGGCAATCTATAAAGGTCCCAAACATTGAAAGTCTTCTTTTGTGTGATATTTGCATGATGGTGTAGTGGTTTGCATGCTGGACTGTCAATTGAGAGATCAGAGGTTCAAATTCCCATCAAAGCAAGCTATGATGAGTACACCGACCATACACTGTTGGTGGGAAGATTAGATGGTGAGGGAGGACTAGACACCCACCTTCATAAGCCGAGGCTAAGAAAATGAAGTTGCTAACACTTTATACCCATGGCTGTCTCTTGGAGTTAGCATTAGACACTGCTCTTCTTTTCTTCTTGTTCTTCTTTATGCTGTCAAGGAGAACTATGCTAATTTTTAAATTTTACCATTTGGGACCTCTTTCTGGTGCGGTTGATGAAGGTAAGTTGTGCAAACTTCCAATAATAAAAGCAACTGTGAAAATTAGAAAAATTGCATTTGAGAACTGAAGTTGATTTGCATAGATCTGTGTGAATTTGATATCACGTGTAAGCTGTAAACACGAATAATCTGATTATCTGTCATAATTTTATTATCTCTGGAAATAAATCATTTAAAAAATGTTATTGTTGCTATAGCCAAGTGATCTTGTTCTTGGATACAGAAATAAATGGGCATTTTAGCGTGTAATATAATGATACAATATCAACTATAAGTTGAAAACTTCTGAATGACTCCATCTTCTGCAATGCTGGTATTGTAGTTATTCAGTAGGTTTCCGACGATTGGAGCATGAGAAGATTATGCTGTTGACAGAGAACATTAAATGTAGTAGGGAGCTCTGCTGGTGAAAGAGAATAGTAAACTGCTTGAGATAGTTCTACTGTTGACAGAGAATAGAAAACACACTATGAGAAAGTTCTGCTATTGACAGAGAATAGAAAACTGTGTGAGATAGTTCTACTGTTGACAGAGAATAGAAAACTGTATGAGAAAGTTTTGCCATTGACAGAGAATAGAAAACTCTCTGAGAGAGTTCTGCTAAATATATATTGACAGAGAATAAATAGTAAACTGTATGAGAAAATTCTACTGTTGACAGTGTATAGTAAGCTGTAGGAGCAAGTTCTGCTGTTAACATTTTGTAAACTGTATGGGAAAGTTCTGCTCTTGTTGACAGAGAATAGAAAATTGTATGATTACGTTATCATAGCACCAATTTGGATGCAGTTAATATGCAAATGACTTGAGGACAGAGATTAATTTTGTCTTTTAGACTGAACTGCCATTATGTTTAAATTAAGTAAAAATATAGGAAAGTTGATGTTTGTTAGGTTTATCTGAGCCGGATGCTGAAAAAACGGCAGGTAAGATATACATTGTATTGTATTGTATTTGAACACTTGTTATAGCGCCCCTACCAGATTGCCCATTCAGAGGCGCTCCCGACTACTGCGCGGATGCTGAATCGGAGTTTCACGCCAAGCGCATGAGCAATTGCGAGTGAAGGACTTGCCCAGGGTCCCTACACGGCGGCTTTGAGGTGGATTCGAACCCGCAACCCTTCAGCTGCAAAGGCACCGAACATACCCCTATACCACCGCGCCCCAGTATATTGTGTTGTGTTGTATTGTGTTGTATTGTACTCACGTTTATATTGCGACCGAGCCACCCGCAGTAAAGATCCGAGAAATTAATCTCTGATAAACCGACCGACCGGGAAGCGAACCCGGGCCGCCGGCGTGGTGAGCGGGCTACCAACCCACTCGGCCAGTCAGGATCTCTACATGCTTCTATTACTAGTTGAATCCACCATAATCGACTTTAATCTTGTATTTATTATTTCGTATCTTAGTCAAATCATCATTTCTGTCACAGGCAGTCATAATGAGTACCAGTGTGTTCTTTGTTGTGACTGTTTCCTTCTTGTTAGTGTCTAACACCAGATTAGTGAACAATACAAATAAAGGAAGGGCTCAACTGATTTATTTTGCTGCTAGTCATTCTATGACAAGCTACCTACTTAGTAAGGCATTCAATAGTAAACATTGTTTTCACTCTGGATATTTCCCATGGGAGGACTTTGAGCTGGTAATCAATCCAAACGGTCCTGGACAAGAGGCCAGCATGTTGCAGGACTTGTTTTTGATTCCAGCTTATGCTGACAGATACACATGTATGCTGTGTGCTATTGTCCTTTCTGGGTTGCAGAGGTTTGTTTGGATGTGAAATGAATGTCAATAGTCGCATCAGTGTGCAGTTTGATTTATTTTCTAATATATTAGTTTGAGCAATGCATAAACATTGAAAGACTTCTTTGTGCGAATTTTGGGGCTAATATAGGCGATAGCATGCTGGACTCTCAGTCAAGAGGTAACAGGTTCAAATACCTGCCAAAGCAAACTATAATGAGTACACCAGCAAACTATAATGAATACACTGACCATACGCTGTTGGTGGGAAGATTAGATGGCGAGAGAGAGGACTGACCACCCACATTCATATGCCAAGGCTAAGAAAATGAAGTTGTTAACACTTCATACCCATAGCTGCCTGTTGGGGTTAGCTTTTAGGGATTTCTCTTATTTTCTACTTGTTATTCTTTGTGCTGTCAAGATAAAGTATGCTAATTTTTAAACGGTACCATTTTGAACCTCTTTCTGATGCAGTTTATAAAGAGAAATTGTGCACATTGTTGCACTTTTTATTGTTCAGAATGACATAATTGCCTGCTGTATATGACCATTTTATATCAGTGAGAAACTTTACCTTATTTGTGTCTAAACATTTGAAAATTATTTTGAAAATATCAAATTAAAACAAGGTGTTAGATAGCTGTCATGTTTTTTACTTATATAATTATGAGAAATATATCTCTGTAATGGTAAATTTTTTTGTTTCAAATTTTTAAGACACTACTTTGTGCCGATAATTGACAAATAAATTCATCAATTACAGGAGCATAACTCCACATAAAGGTAGATAATAACCATAGTAAACGAAAGCTGTAACTTTCATAATGTCTGGGTACATATCTATCGAATAATATTATAAATAATCAACAGACGGCGACTACTGTGTGGGCTTAAAAGTTATTTCCTGGCATCGATCACTAGTGAACACTCGAGAGTTCACATATTGAATTGGTGATGAAGAAATGTGAATAGTAGAAAAATATTAGATGAACAACCACATCTATTAGTACTGGGTCTAGATATTTACATTTTAAAAATGAATTATGAATAAATTTTTAGCCTGTAGTTAAATTAATCGGTAGATAGCAGGATAGTAAATATTAGGTAAACCAACCTAATGCACTATAACTTTAATAAATGAAACAATAAAACTAAATATCGAAAGGTGTGGAGAAAATAAAATGTAGCGTAACAAAATATCAGTTAGGCATAATTCTAGTGTATATGTGAACTAAGCATCCTATCTAAGTTACCTAAACCTTCATGTCAAACAATAATAGATATCCACGTCTATCGATAATAACTTCCAATAGAATAATCGGTAGGTTAGCTCCAAAACATTAAGAACCTACAATTGTAGGGCAAACCCATAGTTTAGGTTGCTAAATTATTTTATATCGTCAAATTAAAATGGAAGCTGGATTGATGAAAAAAATGGTTTCCCTAATGAAGTGGGATTGATGAAACCATTTATGTATTTAAATAGAAGTTGGATTGGTGAAAATAATTTTAACCGTAAATAGAAGCTGGATTGATGAAACTAAGTTTTTGATGCAATGGAAGCTGGATTGAAGAAAATAATTGTTTCCGTAAGTAGAAGCTGGACCCATGAGAATAGTTCTTTGCCTAAATAAAAGTTCCATTGATGAAAAATATTTGTTCGTTAAATAGAAGTTGGGTCATTTTTTTCATGAAATGGAAGCTGGATTGATTAAACAAATCTTCATGAAATGGAAGCGGGATTGATGACAGTTATCATGGACATAGATAGACTGCTTACTTACAAACGTGAAGTACGGCATTGAAGACATTCAAATAATTTAGCAACCTAAACTACGGGATAACCCAATTGTAGAGGGGTTATGTGTATGGTCAGTCATTCTGATCTGGTTGATCGTCCTTACATGAAGTCGTAATGGTCGATGCCTGTCGGTGAAGACTTGAAGTGTCTGGTTCGGGAATGCTGACAGAGGGAAATTGAGTTGTAAGCGGCAATGGTCGCTGGGGACCCAGTGAAGTACATGCTATGAACGGTGTAAGTCGATGGTTGTTCAAAATACTTACTCACTACTGAGTAGTGAGTAAGTATTTGGTGGGTTTTGATACTTTATGACATCTATAGATGAAAAGTTGAACAGTATTAATTCAGTTACTTTACAGTTTGTTCTTGCCTCCTGAAATGAGGCACGAAAATAAAATTGTATCTAGTTATTTGTGAACTAAAGTGCTAAAAATGCATGGATTGAATGTCTGAAATATATTTGAATGCCTAATCTTGGTCATCCTCTGAAAGTGTGATAATTATTTGTGCATGCAATGAACTCGTTTTACTTCTGTCAGCCAGTAATTGTATCTGTAATTATATAAGTGAGTCTTGAATGGCATTAGATGTGACCCAATGCACAGAAATGGGCAGAACAATTGTAAGGCTTTAGACAAGCCACTAGGAATGCAAGTAGTTATAAAGTTAGTCATCATCTATGTGGCATTCCTTGAAATATATAATACAGTGTGATATTCTTAGCCCAGCCATGACAACCCAATACCTGTTTTATTTGAATTTACTCTCTCATCATTGGGATGCGGTGGTGTAGGGGTATGTGCTGTGCCTTGTAACTGGAGGGTTGCAGGTTTGAATCTACCTCAATCCACTGCATAGCAAGTCAATCCACTGCATAGCAAGCCTGGACAAGTTGCTCACCCACAATAATTGTCTGTGAGGAAGGCAACGGGAAACCACCTCACTCATCTCATCCCAGGGTGTTATAAAAGCCAATGGACCTGCCTTCAGGCAGAGAACTCATCATCATCATCACTCTATCATCCTGTTAATTTGTCACTCAGTCTGACTCTGGTGAGATTGAGATTGAGTTCTGTTATGTGTGTTGCATATGAAGTTTTTTTAATTAGTTAGCTTTTTTTAATTTTGGAGAGCCTGAAGTAGAAGGTATGTATACATGAGATATTTGCATGACACATTTTAAAACCTGTAAAGCAATAAATGAAAACCAGGAACATCTATAAGACATATGAAACCAGATGCATATACAAGGAATATGAAGCTTTTGATCAGATCATAGTTATGTAATAATCCTATCTACCTATCTATCTAATGAGTCATGACTAAAGACAGAGCACACTGCTGCACTGTTTGTCCCTTTGTCACCTTGTGCCGTCGATTCGATGAATCCTAGCGACCGTCATAGTCAACCTTCTCCACGTGTTCCGATTTCTCGTCGCCTCTCTCAGCTCCGGAAGCTTCATCGTCTCATATTATCTCCTCTGTTTATAACAGTCAAATAATGTTAATAAGTAATTCATAATCTTTATGGCATTCCATAAAATATTTTATCATGCAGTGGTACACTCCAATGAGCCATGGCAAACCAGTGAACCCCTCAAAACCTTTATTTATTCAAATTAACCGGTAACTATGGACCTGCTGAGCCCACAATTTGCATGGGGTCTGGCCAGATTCAGCATGATAAAGTAGGTGCCCCTAACAGACCCCGCAGGCCCAATTTAAGTAGGCTACACTGCCATGGGGCGGAGTAGGGGTGCCGAGAAAAATGACAAATCGCAGAAAACACCCATACTCAAGTTTTTCCTGTTATTCTATTCATCTGTTGTCTATAAATATTTTTTACAGATTTTTTAAAAAGTTATCCTGAGGTCCCTCAAAGCCTTCTGAACATACCCTTACTTAAGTCTCCAGAACTGAAGATGCCCATGCTCGGATCTTGGAACTTAGGTCCATTGTCGATTTACTCTTTTTATCACAAAAAATTAAAGAAGAGTCTGATTTTGAAGAACTTTAAGTTGTTATGTTTATCTCAATGAGAGCTACATCCAGGTAAAATATACATACTAAATTCAAGGTCATTCAAGGTCATTTAAAGGTCAAAATAACCGAAATCTAGCAAAAATCAAAGAAAAATGATCAGATCTCAGCCAATAATTGTTGAAATTGGTTAATTCTTTCTTGCATTTCTCGTCTTGAAAAGGGCTACCTGTGATAAGAAACAAGGATACCAAATGTAAGACGATCAAAAGTTATTTAAAGGACAAAAAGGTCAATTTCAGACAATGATTTTTACTCTAAAATTGACCTTTTTGTAATTAAAATAACTTTTGATCGTCTTGTATTTGGTACCCTTGTTTCTTATCACAGGTAGCCCTTATCTATACGAGAAATACAAAAAAGTTATTAACCAATTTTATCAATTATTGATTTCATTTTTCTTTATGACTTATGACCTTGAAATGACCTTGAATGACCACGAATTTAGTATCTATATTTAATCTGAATGTAGCTCTCATCGAGACAAATAAAGAGTAAAAGGTTCATCCAAATTGGACTATTCGTTAATTTTTGTGATAAAAAGAGTAAATCCTTTAATAATGGACCCAAGTTCCAATATCCGAGCATGGGCGTCTTCAGTTCTGGGGGACTTAAGTAGGGTATGTTCAGGGGCTTTGAGGGACCTCAAGATAACTTTTTAAAATTCTGTAAAAATATTTATAGACAATAAAATGAATAGAATAACGGGAAAAACTTGAGTATGGGTGTTTTCTGCGATTTGTCATTTTCCTGGACACCCCTAGGGCGGAGTTTCGGAATTTTTGAAGCTATTGCACTGCCAAGAGCCCAACACTGTTATAGTGTAAGACTCAGCAGTAAACTGTTTATGTAAGAATATGTGAGTATACAAACATGTACACACATAGTACATATGTACGATTCTGTATGAGGAAGTTCTTCACTTAGTGCAGCTAATTAAACATTTTTATTGCGATTACTCCTCATTCTAATCTATACTGACAGATGTTATAGCTTAAAATGATGCTTATTTAGAATGTATTATTAAAAGTAACTATTATACATGAGTCTTGCACAGGGGCGCGGGCGCGGGCACAAAATGAGGCTTCTGACAATTTGACCACTTTTTTCAGGAAAAAAGACGGAAATGCAAAAAAAAGGTCATCAGAATTTTTGGCGGAACGAAGAAAAAAATTTGTAGGAAATTCTTGCCCCCGGGCGCACGAACCCCTAGTTACGCCACTGGCTGTCTCCATCTATTCACTCTCAAATTCTAGCTGGTAACCCTCCTCCTCCACCGCCTCCTACTCCTTTGCTTTTCTTAAAATCTATTTCTTCTCTTATGACCTAGCGCACCGGGAGCGCCTCTGAACGGTTCACCCTAGTAGAGGCGCTTTATAAATGTTTTGAATACAATATAATGCAATAATTTAAATAAACTGCGCGTATTATACTAATGAAAGAGCAGTTAGTATTAGTTTTCAATGTGTGTATCCGTGTGTTCTGCTGTTGGTGTTGATAGAAGCCAAGCGGTTGGTCTTGATTCGAGGATCATCTCTCTAACAATCGATGACATCTCAGACGATAAAAAGCCTCTCGATCCAGAAATCCGAATCACCCTTGAGAATCGCAACAAGGCAGCCAAGGAGAAGGAACAGGAAATGGAGGAGGAGGGGAAGAAGGTGATTTGATTATCATCTGTTTATGGTACAGATCGTCCGTCGGGACTAAGAATGGCTCCGGAGAATTGGTAATGTCTCAGTTGGCTGAGATTCGTCAAGAGGTCAGGCAGCGAGAAATTCCTGCGAAAGGCAATACCTTCAAATTATTGTTGTTGTTGTTGTTGCTGCTGCTGCTGTTATTATTATTAAAGCAGACTCTAACCTCTTTTCTACCATCATCAGCAACCCTGCACATGTATTACATCAACTACTGCCTCCCGTGAAAACTGTTTCATACTCGCTACGCCCCAGAACCCACAATAGAATAATACCTAAGGCAAACTCTATCTCGTAAAACATTTGTCACACGGATGCTTTATACTTAATTTTTATATTTGATGATCTTGTACACCAAAAAATGCGGTTAGCAGTTGGTTTTTCAATAAAGGATATACTTACTTACTTACTTAATTAGCCATTTCTATAGCGCCGGTGTATAATGCGCATGTCGTCAGCCGAAGTGTACACTAAAACCAATCTGCAGTAATCAGGTCAACATTCGAAGCAGGAGTAGTAGTAGTAATTCGGCCGTGATAAATGTTGCTTCAATTTTTTATATCAAACCCAAAGCAGCTCCTTTTGGTGATAAACAGTTGAGAATGCAGAGACGAGGATATGAGAGGGTCAGGGGGTTCGAATCCCCTCACTTCTTTGGTACTTTATTTCATTCTTGAATAATCCTAAATAATATTATATTCAGGGTTTGTTTCTTATTTTCTGTTTAGGGTTTCGTTCGACAGTGCGTATTCTGGGATTTCTCAATTCAACCGAGGTAGGTTTCTCAATCTCTCTTCCTTTCACTCTCTCTCTCTGTATAACTCTGTATGTCTGTCTGTCTCCCTGTCCGTCTCTCACTGTTCTTCTGCGTCTCTGTATTTCTTGCATACCAATATAAGACGATGCCGTAATTTAATCAGTGAATTGGAAACTGATTGTTTCCACATCGGGTGCTGTTTTAATCGATGAAATACTTCTCCTCTTTGGCTAACGTTATACTCTTATTTCTGTTTCTTTTCAGCGGTGGTTGGTCGACTGATGGTTGTAGACAGGTGCTGAGTAATTCAACCGAGACATCGATCAATTCGACCGTGACGATCTGTGAATGCGACCATCTGACAAACTTTGCCATTCTCATCAGTCCATCACCAGACGTACGTCTCACTCTGCCTAAGTGGCTCCATCCATGGGTCTCATTGGTTGTCCTCTTCGATTTATATAGCTCTCTAAGACCACTTACAAACATTATAAGATGATGCCAAGCAGTTGCGCAATAAGCTGCTCACTATCCATGTTGCTAGAAGACATCTACGAGGTTCATCAAGGTGTTATGCAAGTCAATTACAATACAGGAGTCGATGCACTGACAAAGCTTTCGAAGCTTTTTGAGAGTTCGGAGGTGCCGTGCTGTGATCAGTTTCCTCAATACTGCCTGGAGTCTTTCACGACCATCCCGAACAATGAATACATACATACATACATACATACATACATACATACATACATACATACATACATACATACATACATACATACATACATACATACATACATACATACATACATACATACATACATACATACATACGAAGGCGATTTGAAAATCGATCGCGCTTGATTGAGTACGCGATCGATGCGCGTTCGACCTCGGGACCTTTTGTGTTCAGCGTAATTTCAGTATTCGTATAGCTACATATTATATGGTTGTCCATTAACTACTAAAGCCTTGCTTCCCAAAGTGGTGGTCCGCGGACTGGTGCCGGTCCGCGAGCCCTCAGTTGTCGATCCGCAAAGCGAGTCAAGACACTTGTCAAACTGTTGCGGAATCAAGAAATGGTTCCTCCATATTTTTCATATAAATTTGTAATTTCATAATAATCATAAGTCATTGCAAAAATACTTATTAGACTAGCATATACTAAGGCTCTAAAGAGCAAGAGAGTCACAGAATTCTCTAAACATGCATTTAAATCAATTTTGATACATATTTGAGCAATATATGTGAAAAAGAGAAATAGTTAATAAATTGGGCACCGGTCCTCGTTCGGTGGGAAAATTCCTGCCGGTGCGTGACATTGAAAGTTAATTCCTGCCGGTCCGTGACACTGAATACTGTCCTAGAGTTAAAAAAATGTTTGAATACATATAGAGTATACGCAACACTTATTAACCGTCGATAAGCATCCTTTGCTTGTCGACGCAATATTGTATTGATCCTAGCCTGAACTTTCACAAATAATGTTTAATTAGACAAATAAAATTATGGTTTGGCTCCAGATTTCTCTTGGAGTCTAACTCACCGAGCGCGATCGATTTACCGATCTACCAGACCTTTGCTAGGCGATCGACCAAGGAGATCGATCGATCGATCGCCCTAAATGAGAAGCTCTGTACATACATACATACATACATACATACATGATACATACATACATACATACATACATACATACATACATACATACATACATACATACATACATACATACATACATACATACATACATACATACATACATACATACATGCATGCATACATACATACATACATACATACATACATACATACACTGTTGCCTGTCTGTTGTTCATAGGCTGTTGTCCGTTGTTGTCTTGTTGCAGGTGGTTGTTGGTCCTCATGCAGTTGCTCTGAGCATCATTTCGATGATCGGATGCATCATCTCCATCATCTCTCTCTTCCTCAACATCGTTGTCTACTGCACCAGATGGAAGTAAGCAACGACCAACCTCTTTCCCAGCCCTATGTTTATTCATGATGATATTGCTGCTGATGATGTTGTTGCTGAGGATAATGATGCTGATGGTGATGGTGATAATGACGATGTTGATGATGATGATGATGATGATGATATGCACCTGCTGCTCAATCTTGATGATGATGACGACGACGACGATCATGATGATGATAATATTTTACTTTTTTCTTCTCTTCCTAGGAAGTTACGATCTCATCACGCAGTTGTACTCATTAACCTCTGCATTGCACTGATAATCGCTGACGTCATCTTTCTTGCTGGGGTCGACCGCACAGAGTCAAAGGTCAGTCGTGCCTCATGAATATTCATTTAGTCGTGATGCATATTCATTAAGTTTCTTTCGCGTGTTAATATAAATCGAAGCCTGATGAATATTCATAAACTTGTGTATGCATAAGAGATGATCATTGTGTGCGTGTGTCTGTTGTAGGTCGGTTGTCTGTTGGTTGCTGTTCTGTTGCACTATTTCTTTTTGGCGGCCTTCTTTCTGATGTTGGCCGAAGCCGTTCAACTTCTGCTCTACACAGTCTTCGTTTTCCACGTACGACGTAAACGAGAAACAGCGGCCATCATCACCATCGCTTGGAGTAAGACATGCAGTCCTCTCACCTGTCTCTGTCTGTCTGGCTGTCTGTTGGTCGGTCTGTCTGTCTGAGTTTCTAATTCCAGATGTGGTCTAGGCTTTGAACTAAATGGGGGTAGGGGTGGGTGGGGGACAATGGTTTGATGTAGCACGTGCTTTGTCATGTGTTGGAACGTACTCGTTGAGGATTTACTACACTGCAATTACATTCTGTTGCACCTGAATCTGTTCAGAAACTTTTTCAAACGAGACATACATCGCATTACATCAAGTCGAAGTTACCCATAAGTGTCAAGTGCTTCGGGTAGTGAAGGAAGGCACGTGTAAAGTGACGATGTATACACGTCTATCTATGGCAGGCATTTCATTGGCAGTTTTATATTGGTAGGACGTCTTTCCAGAATTGATAAATAATAGACCGCTCCCGAATATCTATCCATGCATCATCCACTGATCTAATGCGCTGCTCTTCTCTTTCTTACGATCGCTTTGGATATTTAAATAAGCGCCAATTCTGGCGAATAAGTTGCATGGATATTGTACTGATAAGTTGACCTTCTTGCTGGTTTGTCGTTCAGTTCTTCCTGCGATCGTCGTTGGCATTTCACTGGGAATCACGAAGACCGTTGGCTACGGAGACTCAGGGATGTCGTAAGTAGAATATTCATCGCTTCTGATCGAATGACTGCTGCAGGAAAACCTGTTTATCACTGGCAGCAGAAACACCTATTATATGGGAAGACAAGTGAAATACCTGGAGAAATGTAGCTGCAATGGAAGATAGTCGGAACGGGTGAAGTTAATGTGGATGATGATGGTCATGACGACGATGATGATGACAATGATGATGACAATGATGATGGCAGTGACGATGATGGCGAGAGCAGTGGGCTTGTAACGTGCGGATAGCACCGGTAGAGGTTTAAGCCTCCTACTCTGAAACGGTTACTCTTGACTTGTAATTGTTTCGCTTGATTTATAGATTCAGATAAAGTTGCCTTGCGCACGTAATAATGCAATATAATAATAATAATGATAAAAATTAATAATTAATGATAAATCTGGAAATGTGTAATATGGTATACGGTGTGTTTGTTGTTGTTGTTTAGATGTTGGCTGTCACTAGGTGGTCGAGGCGTCTTCTGGGCGTTCGCTGGTCCAGCGCTTGGCATCATCGTGGTCAGTCACGTCCATCATCATCATCATCATCATCATCATCATCATCATCATCATCATCATCATCATCATCATCATCATCATCATCATCATCATCATCATCATCATCATCATCATCATCATCATAAGCATCGTCGTCGTTTTCATCCTCATCACTATCGTCAGCATCTGCGAAAAATCTGTTCAATAAAACCTATTCCTGTGGTGATAACCTCATTTTGCTTCTGAGCAACCAACCTAACTCCGGATCGTAATTTTAAAATGAAAATTTACATAGTGCCACAGAAACTTCTATAATGGCTGGACCGCGGAAGTCCGGGCATCAGGTGGAACAATCAACTTGCGTTGCGTGGCAGAGCGGATAAATCTGGGACTAGGGATGGAAGAGATTGAGACGCCGAGCATCTTGTGATAAGATGGAAGACAGTTACCCATGAGCATCAAGATCCTAAACTCAATGCACTTCTGATGAGAGAGAAATGAGAAGTCAGGCGACGGTGGGATAGACCTCTAAACAAGTTGAAAGAGATTGAAACGGACAGCGAATTGCAACGGTCTGGACCAGCAACTCATGAGATAACCCTATAGGGTCCAACGCTGTTTGGATATTAGTTAGTTAGATTAGTTAATTAGTTAATCAGTTGATTAGTTTTGCAGTGGATGGATGTGATGCGCCTTCGTGAGTTTCTTGTAGGGCGCTATATAAATGGCCATATACATACATACATACATACATACATACATACATGATGATGTGTTGCAGGTGAACTTTCTGATAATGATCGTCGTCCTCTGTCGTGTCTCTCGCGTCCGTCGACCTTCGGAGAAAGATGGAACAAAGGAAAGACTCAGGTGATCACATTGATCAACTCATTCGCTCTTCTCATCTCATCTCCATCGTCTTTCTCTTTGACGATTCTCTGTCATAACAAAGATTCATTAGCTTCGCTCTATGCAGGCTTTGGACTGGCACCACCAGGGAGGGTAGTGAAGGGGTTGTGTTACGTAGCGACGCAGAATAGGCGACATACCGTATGTATGTATGTATGTATGTATGTATGTATGTATGTATGCATGCATGTATGTATGTATGTATGTATGTATGTATGTATGTATGTATGTATGTATGTATGTATGTATGTATGTATGTAGCCTATGTATGAGACCTTGTTATAGCGCCCCTTCAAGAGTTCTACTCAGAGGCGCTCCCGACTACTGCGCGG